>BMAO01010219.1:0-25459 GCA_019973975.1 Trichonephila clavata
TATATATATATATTATATAATATAACATTTCAATGTAACGGTAAATAAGATACTATTTGGAATAAAAAATAAAAATAAAACTCTAAGAATATATAATAATCGTAATTCATCAGCTTCTAACATGAAAATGATTTAAGCAAGAAGTATGTGTATATTAAAGAGTTATTACATGAGTATAATACTCAGAGGATAGCTGAAGAACTATAAATATTGATAGTTTATTCAATGGCTCATGTGCGTGTTAGTTACATTAAATTTAAGTAAATTGTAAAAATATCTAATAAATTTTAGGTCAATTTATTTTATAATTTTCCCGCTTTATCTATATATCTAGACTATTACAGTTATCTAGACAATATCTATATATACTTTACTGTTGTATTTATTTTACAAATTCTTGATTTGAAGCATTTAATAACCTTTCATTTTGTAGTTTTCTCCAATATGGAATATTTTCTTTTGAAATGCTGACTTTTGATATTTCACTTCCTTACAATATTTAATGAGACTGAAAAAGTCAGTTTTTCTTTGAAAAAATAAAGTTTTGAATGGGAAAAGAGTTTTCTTTAATGATACTCTTTTTTTTTAAAATCAGAAACTAAAACACTTTCTGTTCACTTGTTTAAGAATTGTGTAAGATGCAAGTTTACAAATTCAGACACACACATGTTATTTACTGTAACAGATGTTTTGTATTGTACTGCACAGTAGAAAACATTAAGTGTAATTTTCAAACTGTTTTCAGGTGCTTGATTATTTTGCATACCTTATCATTTATGTAGCAAATTATATATATAAAGGTATTCAATCAGGGGATCAATTGAAAACATTAAGGGAGGTAAAAAATAAGTCCTATTTTGCTCATGTCTTAAAAATGGGAATTTCTTTTAAGTATAATCTTACATAAGGCATTCTTATTTTAGACTGAAAAGAAATCATAACTGATGTATTAGATTAAGACAGCGATTTTCAAACTGGTGGGCGTGATAAAAATACGGGTGGGGGGGCATCAGTATATCAAAATGTCGATAATGAAGGATTATTTTTTTAAAAAAAATATACATTTATTGAAAGGAAACAAAATAAAATGCATTCTGACATAATGAAAAATTAAATACACATTTAACCTAATATATTATTTTTATAAATGTATTAATACTGCGTATTATTTTTGATAATTAATGTGACGACCGAGACTGGCTAGAATTGAACGAGATGTAGCTCTTATACACCTATTACCCAGACGGTTGCACAGATGTTCGCTAGAATGTCAGATGTGATTAATATAAGAAAGAGAGTGACAAAGACTGGACTATTTTTCTAATGACATTTGTACTTTTAGAAATGGATGATTGAGGAAATACATATTTAATTTAATTAGAAATTACTTTGCTATCTGTTCCAGTTTAAAATTAAAAAATAAAAGTAACGCAATACTTATTCTATTACTTTAAAGTAACTTACTTAAAATATTTATTACTTAAATATAACATATACAAAATTCTAAGCTTATCTTGATAATTTGAACGGTTTTAATTAAAATCGTTTGTAGTTTTAGCGACAAAGTGAATTATTATTAAATTCAATAAATTTGTATTCTATGGAAAGACAAAGAAATTATGATTAAAAATTGGTTCACAAATATTGAAAGTTTGAGAATAACTGGATTAAAAGGTTAAATATTATTCATAAGTTAAAGATAAAACTCCACAAAAAGTACTTTTCTTTTTCTAACAATAATTTTCTTCTTTTTTTTGTATAAACAATGTTAATTTTTTGAACCACTACAAGATATTACTATTGTTAATTACTTCCGACTCGCTTTAGGTGGTTTGGTATTATTTTATATAAAACTTAAAAAACAAATATCTACATAATTTTAAAAAAAATAAAACTGAGGTATTTTTTAAATATGTTAATAGAATTCAATATCAAAACAATATTTTACATTATATTTCAGAAAGAATGATTTACCGTTGAATTATAGAGTGAGGTGGTAGCTCAGGTAGCATTCTCCTCAATTGGACATGGATACAAATTACGAGATCCGTGACCAGTGTCTGATTACTCACTAGGCGGAGTAGGCAATTGCCTATGGACCCCGTACTTTTTAAGGGCCCCAAGAACGTGTTCTGATTTCCATTAGCGTTCAAAAAACAGGCTACAGAGCCTCTAAAATTCGACTGCCAAGGGGCTTCCATGTCGTTTAATCCAACACTGACTGTGACTAGCAAGCATCGTGTTGTTATACAGTGAGACATTTAAAATGAAGGAATTAATGGGGAAAATGTAATTTTGAAAAGAGAGCTAAAACTTATATAAACTGAAATAATTGTAAATATATTTTGTAAATGGATACCTTTGGAAGTCTTCTTATAAAACTATTCCTGCCATTAACTTATATTCTTGAGGAGAATTATACCTTTGAAAGTCTTCTTTATACACTATACTATACTTCTTAACTAACATTTAAAATGCATGGTTGGGTTTTTGTTAGTTATTCTCATTATTATTAAGCAAAGGCCTGGTCACTGACCATTAGAGCCCTAGGCATCGAGCTGCCCAATACTTCGTGAAAATGGCATCGATCTACACTTACGTTTCTGAGAATATCTGAACCAGAACCTCTTGCCCCAGTGAGCTTTATTTTAATTGATCATAAAAATAAGCATCCTAAACATTTTTGGGAGTTACTAAATAGATATAGATCTTAAGAAAGCTCGTTAAAACGCAAGCAATATCAAGTTAACTTGTTGGGTCAATTTTGGAAGAAATGGAAGATCAACTATATATATATATTTATTCATGCTAGAAATTTTCATTATTTTTTAAATCCAAGTGTCAGAGGAAATTTGGAAGTTAATGATGTTCCGATTACTGAAGTTAATACTAAACCTATATTTTTGTATGATTTGGTTTCCATAGTTAAAGGTATGAAAGGGCTTTATGAACTTGTTCAATCCTGTGTGATTAGAATCAAAAAAGAAAGAATTTATGCAACCTGTGTCATAGATTTATTCGCTTTGACCTTTTTTAAAAATTGAACCCAAAACTCTAAGAACTATTTTATTGTTGTTATTCAAATTTTAACTTTGACTAACTTTTCTTTATATAGTATTCTAATTTGCACATGTAAGATGATCTTAAATTGCCATGTTATACTATTTCATTATTTGGTTATGTGTAAATTTGTAATTTAGAAAATTTTCAGGTGGACAGTGTTATTGAACTACTATGCCACCAGAAGGCTTCAAAATGCTATGTAAGTAAAAAAAAGTGCTTTTTTTTACTGTACTACTGAGTGCTTCGCTAATTGTTTGAGAGCTTCCAGGCCAAATAGAACTAGCTCCAAATAAATGTTTTGTCTTCATTTGTCAATGAACTTATTTTCCTCTTTGTATGTTAACTGTTCACGGAACAGTGTTTGTGATTTCGAAGATTAACTTCCACCGATAATAGCCTTATTCCATTTTAAATACATGCCATTTTAACTTTTCATTGGAAGTTCATTTTCACAAACAATAATAAATTGGTTCTACTATATATACTTTTCATAATTGACAAATGAAGAAATTAGAGTACTTATTAGTTGTTAAAAAGTTACGTAAGTTACTTTTCTTATGTTTGAATCGCTCGTAGAGAAAGCGACATAAACAATGTTGTAATCTCAATTTAATTAACTTAAACAGATTAAATAATACAAAACAATTTTATTTTAATGGAATTTGAAACGTAAATATCTTATCGATTCCAATGTTTAAGTTTTGAAGATTGAAATGACCATTTGCACAATGTAGCAATTTCTTCCTATTTATTCTTATAAAAGAAATCCACAAAACTGTATCCCCTGCCACAAACACTATTCCCTAATTCATTGTTATATACATTTCATATAATACAATGTATAATTCAAAAATCTTTTCAGAAGACAAATGGCCAACTATCATTCAACGAAATGATTAATGGGAAAGTCTAGTAAAAGTGATTTTTTTTTCTTTTGTAGGATCTATTGCGTGATTTGATACCCCTTGAAATTTACTTTTCTATCTTATATCTTAAAAGGAACCAGATAAGAATCAATTTCAGAGAAAATAGGATGTTATAAGATATCAAAGCTTGATTCGAGTTATTTCTATAACTATAAAAAAAATACACAACTATTTCAATTTAGTAGAGGCTCAATTTCTTGAACGTAAATTGAAGGAAAATAAAGACAACTTTAGAATAAATATTTTTCCTGGTGTTTAAATACGAAATATTTTATTTCTCTTTTTCTTTTTCTTTATTATTATTCTTTATTCCTTAAAGTTAAACATGTCATTAGAGTATCTGAATCAATATTTGTGATTTCAAACAATTTAATTGTTTTTCAACTATTTAGCAGCATATGCGAGTATTGTATTATACTTCAATGATGTGTTAATGTAGATTAAGAAAATATTAAAAAGCATTGGAAAATACAAATGGAGGGTTTCCAATGCACATATACGTATACTTTATTTGTTATTATACATAAAAATAACTAAGACAACACCAGTAACAAGTTCTCTTAGCTATTTTCAACTAACTATTTCTAAGAGTAAAAACTTTTTTACGAATTGTTTGATTGATTTTTGGAACTTTATTCTGTGTAGGAACTGTAACGCATGCAAATGATTCGTACCGTTTAAAGTAAAATAAAATGAATTTGAAGAGGTTGTTGATTTTGAAATTTTAGAAGATAGCGATATTTAATTATATTTGTAAAAGCTTCTTTGCATAATATCTTCTAATATTTTCATAAAATTTATAATTTTCTTTACTTTTAGTTGATCTATAAATATTAGGATTCAGTGCACTTGTCTGATTTCGCGTATTGCATCAGATAAGTAATAACTATTATTAACTTAATTTGATCCCATTTGCTAATTGTAACCATATTAGAGTGATGTTTAAGTGAATAAAAGCAGTTGATATTAGAATATATATTTCCGTCCATTCCCCTTTCATTAATGCTAACTCTGGTTTGTTACATATGAGCTTCATATTTCCCGCACGTACTTTTAGTACTATGTATGAATAACATTTATTTTCAAATAAACATATACATTAAACACATTAAAATATGAAGCCACTTACCACATTCTAGCTTATGTTCGATACTACATTTTTAATGTATGTTTTTTTTAAATATATTATAAATATAATTCAGTTTTCGGTACTAAAAAAATATATTTCCATAGTATTTAAAAGAGCTTTAACAACTTGCATTTTGATTTTAAAAGACGGATTAAAATTTTAAATATGGTATAAAATGGTGGGACTTGCTCTATCATTATTTATTTTTCACCAGTTAAACTGCCACGCAATATATATAGCTACTATTATAAATTTTATTAAATTAACTTCAAGCAAAAATAAAATTTCAAACAAAAGTAATATAGGCATTAAAATAAAAATTATGTAGGAATTAGAAATAAAAAAAGGAAATTACAATTATTATGCTGCATTACTTGTATTTTTCTGTCTTCCCAAACACGCAATGAAAAATTATTTTTCTCTGAGTTCACAAAAGAAACACATGAAAACGATAGTTTTGTTTGATCTTATGTACTCTTTCAATAGATTTAATGCAATTATTAGTAGGAAAAAAAGCTTTTTTTAAGGGAAAATCTATTTTGAATTTATATATATATATATATATATATTTTATTTTTTTTTTTTTTTTTTTTTTTTTTTTTTTTTTTTTATTATATATATATAAGAACACGCTTTTGTATTGATGACTTTAATTTAAATTTATTAACAAATGAAAGTGTAATAATTCTACTATTCCTACACTTTATCTTACGCTTGTTTTTAAAAATTCATTCCTTAAAATGAACAACAAAATTAACCTCTACTCGATGGAAAAATAATAAATAAAAATAACTGAAAAAAATTAAACACAAATTCCTTGGTGGATAACTATTACATTCGCTGTCTAAATTAACTTAATATAGGCTAGTTTGAATATGTTATATAAACATCTGCATTTAATATATCTCTAAGAAATTAATGCTTCAACTTTGATATTCCCTTTGTAGCTTTCAACGTCAACAAACTATCCTACTGAATTGTAACAACTTCCACAAATTGCTTGAATTGATTTATCACTTGAGTTATCGTTTATTAATGATTTCTGAAAATATAGTCCAATCTGTCATCTCCTCTTCCAACTGCTGGCAGGAAAGGAATTCTTGATAAAATTGTATTTCAGTATCTGTGTGTGCAGCTCTTACATGTTTGCTGAGAATTCAGAAGTGACCGTTATTTTGAAGAAAAAGAAAAACCAATGGAACGAAATGAAATAAAAATTATTAATCAAATAATAGTTAAACTTCCAAGTTTAAAACCATTTTATTGATTATGAAAATTCTACATTGATTTTTAGTAGTTAATTTTTTAGTGATTTATTTGTAAGAGCGCATCGTTTCAATGGTTAAAAATTTATAGTATAGGTTTAATCAGTTGTTGAATATGAAGAAATAGATCTATTTATTCCTATATAAGATGATGCAGAATAGTCATGTTGGTTATACTGGTTGGAAAACTTTAATGTAGATTGTTACCAAACTATGAAAATAAAAGGATCATATTAGTTATATATAAGATAATGCAGGTTCGTTGAACCAAGACTAAAGAATGTACATATGAGGAAAGTTTCGTCTTATACGTTCATTTAATTTTGACTGAATACTTGGGATTTAATTTCTGTGAAGTTTCTGTCAAAGGTGATAACGCTTTAGGCAAAAGTAACCCCTTTTGAGTATATTTCGGATGGTTGACAGTCACAGACAGTTTCAACTTCCTTATAACAGCTGATTGAGACTTCCGGGTTTACAAGTGCATGCTAAAAGTCAATTTGAAGTGAATACAATGGAATTATATCCAATAGTTCCAAGGTCTAAAACAGAATACTTCAAACATTTTATTGTTTTAAAATACTAAGGGAAAATAAATATATTTCCTTACGTTAAAAATATCTTTATGTCATCATATTTCAAATAATTCTGTTATTTTTACTTTGCATAAAATTCTTATGTAATGCATCTATTTAAAAACATTAACATCCTGAAAAACAATTTACCAAATGTATGGAAATAATATAGCTCTTTTTTTCTTTATTTATGGTTACCATATTTAAAAAAACATGTTCTGTGTTTCCTTTATTGCCTAACTCTTTATCAATTAAGAATACAAAAATAAATCGATAAAAATAAATTCATCGAATAATGTATGCTAAAAATTAATCCAATTCAGACAACATTTGTTTTTCTCTTTGATGTCGATCCTATTTTTAAATTCGAGAACGTCATTTTATTAAGATTTTAATCTGTTTTAAAATAGCATGTAAAACTTTCAGTTAATAAAAGTTGATATTTTATCGAAGCATTAATCGATATTGATATTTGGAATAAATACCAATGGATTTTTTTTTTTTAGAAAAAAAGTCTTTGAGAATTTTTATGAAAATTAATCGATGTTAAAACAATTATTGCCTCTAAAAGGGTTTTCTAAGCGAATACTTCAATATAATTTTCACCGGGTAACAAAAAAGGGAATTTTGACATTTCCAAAGGTACAACAATGTCTTACTCGTGGCTTGCCTTATAGTAAGTTATTAGGACAAAGAAATCTCCGAAACATATTTTTAAAGTATAACTCCTTGAACATATCATATATTTAAAGAATAATATCTAGCACAGCAATTATTTTATTTTTACACACACACGCATACATTTGGCAAAAACTGTATGAATCTCCATGTGTTAATATGCATACTTAAAAAAAATATATCATGCATTTTCTTATATTTTTGGATTCATTTGGCTTTGACAGGATTTAAATTCATTCTTTTTTTTGTTGCGGTATTTGGTTTTAGAATGCCGCTGTCAACCAACTCTTTGCTACGAATTATTTAGTATTATGTTGATAATCTTAAAGTATTTTAAATGCATATTCATTCGCTATTTTCTCTTCCTTTATACTGCCTTGCTATACTTCTACACTTAATTTATTTTTTAACTTTAAATATTAGATATATAACAACTTAGTATATGTGAGTTATGATTGTATTAATCCTCAATCGTATGGTAAAAAAGAACTTTGGATTTTGATTGAACTATTGAAATTTTAAACTATTTATCTGCATTAATATGTTTTGATAAAAATCTTTCTTGATAGTCCTTTGTTTGAGAGTTTTTCGATGTATATGTTACATTGTCTATTCAAAAAACTACATTGTTGATTTTTTTAATGGTAGAATTTGTTCTCATTTAGATCTTCTATAAACGTGCAATCAGTCAGACTATGTTAATTTAGGTAATTTCCTTCAAGTATTGGGACTTTAAATAAATGCTTTTTTTATTCCTACTATTAGCTCATATTCTCTCTATATCTTTATATATAAAAATCCCGTGACACAGTGTTTTTCGCGATGAACTGCGATCTTACTCAACCAATTTTTAATATAATTTTGCATATTGTGTGTCATTTCATCCACCATAAGACATATGATAGTTTTTGTTTCAAATAATGACGTCACAATTTTTTTATTGCCGGAAAAGTGAATAATCCGGGAAACGGGAAAATTGTAAAATGTCGCAATGCGCGTGTGTCTGCAGAAGGGGATTTTTGTAGACAAAGGTGCATTGAAAGTAAGTACCTAGCGTACTTCAGGACGTGGAATCCGAATTTCGAATCGGTTTTCAATAATACTTGTAACTTTGCCAGATAATGTCGGCTGACCGTATTTTAGACACATCGTGACAGGGGCTTACCTTAAAAGCGGTGGAGCGCTAAAACTTGGCGTATTTCAAAAAGGGCCATCCGAATTTGATATCCTATCTGAGAAATTACCTTAACTTTGTCGGATAATTCCGGACAACCCTCTATTACGCGAATCGTGGCAGAAGCTCCCTATAAAAGTCTCAGAGTGGAAAAAGTGCGTTTCTGGTGTATTTTCGGATGGTGAAGGATAATCTGAGATCTAACTTCAGAAATTCCTCTAATTTGCTGAATTAAGATGGACGACCTTAATGCCCCTTCTAAGGACTGAACTTGCTGTTTTGGAGGATGCCGAAAGTAGCTTCTGGTTGCTTCTAGGGGTGTGAAACGAGAATCTGATATCATATTTCAGATACTCTCGAAACTTTGCCAGATATTGCCGGAATTTGGTGGAAAAGCTTTGCTTTGGAGTCCCGTGTCCGGATATTTATTCCCTCTAGCGACATGATTGGGCATCAAAAGATAGTCCCAAGTGCCTTTTGGGATGTGGAATGAGAATTTGAAATGGAATTTGAGGAGTTCCGATAAATTTGCCAGTTAATGCCGAATGTCCGTAATATTCGCTAAAAGTATTTGGGCCCACATATTTGTATATTCCCATCCACATTAAGAAAATCCGATAACTATTTCAAACAATGCCAGATAACAGTAGTTATCTCTAACCGTGGCAGGGGCTTACCTTAAAATTGTCGGGATGTGAAAAGTGATTGACAGGTGTTTTTCTGAGTGGGGTACAAAAATCTTAAATCGAACTTTAGAAACTCCCTTAACTTTACCAGATAATGTAGGACGACCGTAATGCCTCCCCCCTACAGGAATTAAACTTGCAAATAAAAGGTGTGCCGGAAGTGGGCACCGAGTGCATCTCAGTGTGGGCATCGAGAATTTGGATTTTGATTTCAGAAACTCCCATAGCTTTGCTGGATATGGCCGGAATGAGGTCGAATGGCTTTGCGTTTGATTCCGGCGTCCGGACTGTCATTTCCTATAGTAACTAAACTTGCACACACATGCTCAGCTTTGCTAAAATACAATTGCATTTTCAGGCATCGTTGTCACTTTTTTAGATGGCTGGCAAATTACAGTTTCCGCATTCAAGCTGACACCATAAGACACCAGACGCAATGTTAACCATTGGGGAAAAAGCGGATTTGCTATGGAATTGCAAAAGGAGTTCAGTCATTATCAGATCATTATCACCCATAAACATTCACTCGGTGCATTTCATATAACTTTGCAATATTTAAGTGGCAATGAAAAAATATTCGGTGGCTCTGTCCTTCTACTGTCTGGTGATGTCCGACCGACATTGGCGGTCATTCCTCGTACTACTGTTGCTCACGAGATTAAAACAGCTTTAAAATAACCGTTTTGATGGCGAGACGTTGAACCATATTGATTCTAGCTTCTGCAAATAATTCCTGGTTGTCAGGTATTGTCATGTTCAATTTTGTTTCATTTTGCTTTAATCCACTAATATCAGTTAGCGGAATGGCATCTGTGCTATTTCCTGGAGAATACAATTGCTAGTTCATAAATCGGAGCAAATATTATCAAAATGAACTGCTGAATATTGGAAACGGTGAAATAGAACTGCATCCCAATACATAATGTATCAAATAGCCAGACAATTTCTGTACTGTTGGTCAGACATAAAAGGAACTAAATGAGTGTGTCTTCCCGGATATACTGTATAATTATTTAGATAAGGATTAACTTTGTAGTCATATTACTTAATCATAAAAAGTGTTTGCTATTTACGAAATAAACTTCCAGATATAGAGTTGTTGCCTGGTGACCTAATGCCTTTTACATCAATTGACACTATTGTTGATCGAAACAAAACCATAAATTTTCCCACGTAGTTTTTGAATTCTCTGAATATATCAGAAATGCCACCACACAATCTTCAGTTGAAGATTGTGTGGTTATTCACTGGCTATTCTGTTGTGTAACTTAAATCCACCTAGCTTATGTAATGGTAAACGTCATCAAAAGAATTACTGATAAACTTCTTGAAGCAAACATTTTGACTGTACATTTTAAAGGAAAAATCATCCTCTTTCCACGTATTCCACTAATATCGTCAGAATCGCCAATACTTTTCAAAATGCCCCTATTCTCGATTCGTTTGGTTTTCAGAATGACCATAAATCTCAAAGCCAAACAGTGCCCATTTGATGCTTTCACTTAGAAAATCCATGTTTCTCGAATGAGCAACTATATGTTCTATGTCCCCGTGTGGGGAAACCATCAAATCTAATTGAGTAAGCAAAAGATGGGTTACTGAAAAATATTGTGCACCCCCATTATCGATTCGTTATATATTAAACATCTTTATTGTTATAGTTTAAAATGATAAAAATAATATTAAAAAATGATGAAGATAATATTAAAAAATGATAAAAATAATATTAAAAAATGATAAAAATCAACGTTAGTTCCGTCATTTATAAAATTAAATCTCCCTATGTTTTTCCGTAACAACTTTGTACTTATTTCATGCATTATTCTATACTCAAATAGGAGATAAATAAAATGAAGAATTAAAAACATTGTGTTGTTTTATGATTAATTTCAACTATCCGAAATTGTAAACGAAGATTAATTTCATTCGTATTATCGAAGGTCTGAATCAGTAAGAGTCGACTGTATATAGAAATAAAGATATAGATATACGAGGCACGACACTCAAAAAAACTAAGTGAGTGGTTTGAAAAAAGGATGGAGCTGGCAACAACTATTTTTGAGATGTAATCCCACACATCTCCTTTATCCATATGGCCAGTTTCGTCAAATCCTATCTCACCATTTGGGAAACTACGTCATTGAGTTAATACGTACAGCTACATTCTTCAGGATGAATGTCTAATGTAAAAACTGAACAGCGAATCAACATCAAATTTCTAGTGAAACTTAAGAAATCAGCCACGGAAGTATTTCTAATATTAACAATTACTATGTCCCAGAAAAATAGCGAGTGTCATTGTAATGAAAGTCTCCTGGATCCACAACCCTTCCAAAAAAAGCAAGCGTGTGAAAATGAATTTATTGAACACTTAAACACTAAATATTTGCTTATCCTAGTATCTTCTTAATTTCATGCAATTTGACATTTGGCTTATCCTCTCTTCATCATATTTCGTATTTAATGGCTATCAGTATGATTTACTAATTAAAATATTCTAAAATTATTAAGAAATTCACATATTTAAATCATAAATCTTGTCTAGCTCTTTTGCATAATGTATTCATTTAAGATCGTTTAGTGACTTGTTTAATGGATAACTGTGAAAAGTTCATAGTACGTAGATATAGTTTTATCATCTGAGGAAATGTTAATTTGCTATTGGAACTCAAATTCTCTCTCTCTCTCTCTCGAGGAGCCATGATCTATAAAAAAATCCTCTGAATAAGTGTCGGCTAATTGATGAAACTAGGACCATTAAAAAAAAGTAAAATCAGTTGCTACATCAAACAAAAGATAATATATATGTCAACAGAAAATGGTTTGAATATAATTTAATAAAACTGACACTTTTTACTGATAAATTTTTCTTAAGGTTTCCGATTACCATAAAACTGTGAATTTTGCAAGAAATTGACAATTTTTTATGATTTTTTTTATTGGCCATCTTATTAGCTCCATAAATTTACCAAGTTTATAGCTTTCCGTTCACTAGAACAAAAACTACAAGTGTTTAAGTAAATGCAGATTCCATTACTTTAAGCAAGGTGTCATACTTTAAAACGCGTTTTACTCAAAATGTATGTTTTTTGAAAATGCTCAAGGGGCCAGCGATTGCTAAAAAAGTTTTTAAAATGATTAACTGAATTTTTTTTGTGTATGCCCTGTATAATTGTAGAAGTGTTTTTACTTTCAGATTTATCAATCACTGTTTTATTACAAAATTTACAGTCCCTTGTTTTAATATAATTACTGTTTTTTTAAGCAATTTCATGTAATTATTAAGATAAAATGCTCTAGTTTTTTTTTAAAAAAATCAAAATTTTTCTTATCTGGAATTCATTTTGAAAATGAATAACATAACAGTACATTAGAATTGAAAAATTAAAAATTTGCACATGAACATTTGAAACAGAACGGGCCGAGTTTGTGTTATTTTTTGTAAATCTTTTTTTACCAATTTTTTCCCCAATTCAGTAAAAATAATTTTTTTCTCATCTTAATTTTAGCATATTTTCCATAAAATGTACTAAACAAATCTAAAAGAACACACAAAAAATACCCATAATCTCCATTCTTTTAAAAAAGAAAAGTGGTTGCTAGTAAGTCGGATACCTTATCATTAAATTCAGAGTTTAGAAAATTATCTACACCATAACTGTAATAAAAATAAGTACCAGTAATTTATAAATAAAACCTTGATTAAGTGTCAATTGAAGTTTATTATTGCCACTTACCTAAAGTTTATCAAACTGAAAACACATCTCTATTATTACGACTGTCATATTATAATTGATTGAGAAAAATTAATTAACATTTCTATTTTTTAAATGAAATATTTTACTTGAATTGTTATGAGATTGGAAATATCTATAAAATACATTAAAAAACAATAACATTTAGTCTAATTTTGCTTTTGCATCTCTCAAATGAAAACAGACATTTACTTGCATTCCTTTTTATCTCCATCCTTCTTTCAGTTGAGATGATGGATTTTATGTCACCCAATCTTCGTCTATCTTTATTTGTATTTCACACTCATCAATCTTTCACAAACCTAGTCCATCTTGTTTCCAAAACGAGATTGTCATTTTATTTTTATTCCAGCAAATGGAATCCCCATTTCTTTTTTTTTTATAGTTATTACTGTAAGGTTTCAAAATCAGTATGATTCTTTTAGAAATTTCAGTGACTTAGAAAAGAAAAAGGGAGATGAAATTTGGTTTCAAGAACAATTTTGCTTTTCCTCCTTATTCCTCTCCTGAAATATGAGCTGGAATTTATACTGTAAAATCCGGCGAATAGCGTGCACCAATACTTTAAAGCTGCATTTTTTTAGTTTTTAGGTATATTTGCAATATAGATCTCACCTTCGTTTTTACAAAGGAACCAGAAGTGTGCGTGCATAATGCTCGTATGTTTTAAAGTCATCTATTCGAAGTATTATCCCAGGATTTTGAAGAAAAATATTGTATTGTTAGAAACATAACTCTCTTACTTCATTAGGTATGTCTTTTCTTTCAAATATGTAGCAATTCGATCTATGAAGAAGTTTAATTTTTCTCAAATACTCACCTTCTTTTTTATTTTCCAAGGTATCAATTTTATACCCGGTGCGCCGTATACCATACACTCGTACATTTTTATTTTATTTTTTGAGTTAAAAGCCCGCGTTATACGCTGTACTTTACGTTAATCAAAATAATAATGTTATGTTTTAGCTAAAAAACTCCGCCTTCATTTTTACAAACGCAATTAAAGCTTTTTACAACGGTATCAAAATTTGTTTTTTCAAACCACCAGTCTTTTGTAGCAATGATCTATTGGTTGAACTACCGATAACTACGGATGCTTATATACAAGACATTGGCTTCTTAATGAAACAAATATGGTCTTCTGGAGATGAAAAAATCCTCTCTAATTTTACTCTAAAATTTATATATTTCTATTCAAAATGCAATGCCAATGTTTGGAAGTTCTGAAATTATTCAGCTAAATTTATTTCCAATTATCTTTATTGGTAGGAAATTTATCCCTCTGGGGTTATGCACATATCGTCCGGCTCGAAATATATGTAAGTGATAAAAGAGACCAAAGGTATTATTCCATATGGCCGTTAACTCATCTAAAATGACCAAATGTATTTTCTCCCCTTCATGCAAGTCATTCAAGATTTGAAATTCTTTGGCAAGTAGAAAACCAATTTCTGCCCTTAAGTTGAGATTCTACTAAGAGAATTCGTTCAAGAAACGGGTAGGTTAGACTTTTTTTAATCCCTATCAATAAGTGTACTGACTATCTGCCGTGTCTGCTTTGTTTGAGCTTTTATTGGGGTTGAATTAAATGCATTATTTAATGTATTTTTAGCGATGTTACCATTAATTTGAAACAATTAATTTTAAAAAAGAGCATAAGTAAAAAAAAAAAAATGTTACAAACTCACGTATGGTTTGATATCAATTTATATCTTTAACAAGTTTGGGTGATAGAGGATAATCTACTATTTAAGGAGCTATTTAATAGCAGAATTAAAGTCCATCATTTTAAAGTACTTATGTGTCTGCTTTGCTTGTTAAAACTCACGTTTTTTATTTTTTTATTTTTATTTTTCCCCCTCCTTATCTTAAACTTGGTGAATCAGACTCAATTTTTATAATACATCTACAAATTTCTTAAAAATATTTGTAAATAAATATCCATGTCTAAATTAAAATAAGACATGAAAACAATTAACATGCTCTATTTTTTTATTTTAGTTTAATCAATGCTTTCTGTTTTTAAAAGAAGGATTATTTTATTATAAGGCGCCAAAAAAGAAACAAGAACAAACGGTTTAAAATTGAAAATTTTTCAATTTTTCAATTATTACATATGGATAATTGTTATATTTCTGTATTATATTACTTAGAAAAATCTCTTACTCATAGATTAAAATAACTGAGAAAAAATAAGCATTTTAAAACCATTAACATTCTTCATAAATTCAAAGCTGGGTGTTCAGGTCCGCTGATATACAATATCTAGTCTTGTATTGTTAAGATACCGAATTATATTCCTATTTTAAATGGATAAACTTCAGTTCCCTTCGAAGAGATCATGAATGTGTGCTTTCCCGCAAATTTATATTTTTAAACATAAAACTTCAAAAAAATAGTAATTAAAAGTGCGTGGAAAAAACTACCATTTACTCTTACGCATTTACATTAAATCCGAAATCATTTATTTTCTGTTAAAGAGTAACTGCAGCGCATTCATTTAAAATGTTGTTTTTTTAAATAATAATTACAATTTAAAACAAGGAACTTTATATAAGCAGCCCTAAAAATTCGTATTTGAAATTACAAAAAAAAAAAAAAAAATTATTTATGTATCATACATTCGAAGCTAAAAATTATTCCTTGAATATTTTAACACTGGAACCTTCATCGGTGTCAATTTGACACCGGAGTCTGTTTACTTTGTTCTCCTTTCTACATTTCTACAGGGAACTGTAAAATATATCGCGACTTTTAATCAATTTCCCTGGTGATTACACAGAAAAAGTCATTTGGTTGTATAATAATTAGGAGTGATTTTACAACTACATATACCGAAAACGTTCGTTTGGTGTCATTTCGACACCAAAGCAATTTAGCATTATATGAATGCCATATAATTGCGAGTCCAGAAAGCGATCAAGCTCATTTATGACCTCGTCATTTGAATGGAAGATTGTACCACCAAAATGCAAAACTAATTCGAAGGCACCATATCTGGGTTGTATGGTGGATGTTGCATCAAATGCCACTCCAGCGTGTATATATAGAGCGTCCAGCACTAACATGTCATCGCACTAACATGTGGCCTGGCATTACCTAGATGAAAGAGAACTACCTTCCTTCTGAACTCTTTATTTTTTGTGTTTCGTTAATGCCATTGTAAAGTTTGATTGGTATATTGCTGTATATACATTTGATTGTCTACCTGCTTTTAGATTCTCCTTATACATGATTTCACGAGAATCCCACCAGATACAGAGAAGCAGAGACCAGATACAGATTCTTGTTGGTTAGCGTTCGTCTTGCAACCGAACTTGCTGATTCCTCAGGTGCTGATAACCCTCCTTTACGGGTTGTATTACACCCATTTTTCATCACAGGCCACAATCCTGTCTAGAATGTTCTCTTCCTTTTTATATATGTGCATAGCCAAACAGGACGTTTTCTTCCTACTCTTCTCTTCAGCAGTCAATTCGTGAGGCACCCAGAGTTTAAAGTTAAAAGTTATATTTATGGCATTAACTATTTTTTTTGACAAACGTCAAGCTCTAATGCAAGTGTTCGTGTTGAAACATTTCTATCTTAATCAATTATTTGCTTTAACTGGTCAAAATCAATCTCAATAGAGTGGTAAGAACGTGGTTCATCTTCAAGTTCGAAAATCCCAGCTTTAAACTTTCGATATCAAAAGTTTACTGCTTCATAAGAAACCGTGCTGAAACACAAACTTTCATACATTTTTTTTTGTGTTATTCAGTTACTCTGAGTTTATTTTGGAAGTCATAGTACATAATCGTTCTAATCTGTTAACGTAATAGCTTCATTTCAAACTATTTTTTTATGCAAAAGATAATAAATTTTGCCAAACAAAAGGGTCGTATAGTTCAGATTGAGAATACAAGAACTCGGTTTGAAAAAGGTTAACTACCAAGAAAATGGTCGCTGTTGGCGTGGAGGTATCTCTTTTTGGCAGAAACATTTTAACCAATCCGATAATACAGCTTGGATTCGCCTAGCGAAAAATTCATCATAAACTTCATTTAATTATTTCTATATAAATAATTTATATGAAATAATTCCAGGAAAATTAATGTAAAACAAATAAAACAATAAATTTCAAATAAACTGATGTTTGTAAAAGAATGCAACACCGTGAAGGAATCATCAGAATTAAATAAAATTTAATGCACAAATGACTTGTATTAGTACAAATAAATAACGAAATTTTCAAAGAAAAAGTACAGTATTAAAAGTGTTTGAAATTAGTATTTGGTGTACTTACCACGTGCTGCAATAAGTGCTGCTACACGACCTGACATGGAATCAAACAGATTTTTAATGTTTGCTTGTGGAAGAGAATTCCATATTGCTTGAATGCGCAGCAAAATTTCGTTTTTTAAAGCTGCAGCACGTGGATCAAGAGCGAAAAGTAGACCAACCAAATGCCACACGTGCTCAATGAGCGACATATTCGGTGAATAAGCAAGCCAAGGAATAAGTTGAATATGTCGGGCTGAACAGTCTTTGGAACATTTGGAAAGGA
Organism: Trichonephila clavata; assembly: GCA_019973975.1. Taxonomy (NCBI): domain Eukaryota; kingdom Metazoa; phylum Arthropoda; class Arachnida; order Araneae; family Nephilidae; genus Trichonephila; species Trichonephila clavata. The sequence continues at coordinate 17,798 of BMAO01010219.1, forward strand.
ATTATCCTGCTGAAGGGGGGAGAGAGAGAGAGAGCTTCAGGCATCCCTTGAAGGAAGGGAATGACTTTGGGATGTAGCACTTCACAAACGTACCTGTTGCTATTAAAATTGCCCTCAATTTGTAGCAAATTGAATCGTCAATGATACGAAATCCCACTTCAAACCATAACTCAAGGTTTTAAGCCACTATGTTCTTCAATAACGCATTCTGAAAGGCAGCGTTCATCGGCATAGCGTCTAACACGACAGAGGCCATCATGGTCCCCCCAATTGAAGCTTGATTCATCTGAAAAGACAACTTGGTACAATCATCTTGCCAGACTCTGTACTCATGAGCTCATTGCAGACGCAGCCGTCGATGGTTCGTCGTCAGGGGGAAAACGTTTGTTTTGCAAATGTGGCTTTCTGAAGGCAGCTTTGCACGCAATCTACAATGCAGAAAACGTCAACGAATTGACTAAGCAGACATTAGTACACATGTAGCAGTAGATCAGCGTGCTACCAACTGCCTGGAGGAAGCTGCACGATCATTCACTTCCATGCGGAGCAGGTGTTGATCGCCCCGGTCTGACGTCACTTTCCGTCGTCCAATGCCAGTTTTTCGAGTTGTTCGGTGCTCGTCGGTCCATTTATTTAAAACTCTCATCACTGTGCAACTGTTCCGCTGCACACGAGCTCCTATTGCTTGATAGGAAAATCCACCTTCTCGGAGGCCGATAATCCACCCCCGCTTAAGCTCCGTAAGTTGTTTGAATTTCTCCTTATTTCGTTGTGGAGGCATGCTGGTTCACTAAAAGGGATATAAAATGTTTTACAAAACTTTCACAACTTTAAACTGATAAAGGAATATTGTCACAACACAAAAAAATTATTATTGATGTTTAACATCTTTCCTCTCGATTGCTGGAAATTTCTGGGAGTGATTTCGTGAAAAGGGACGGAAATGCGTAACAGAAAGTTGGGGAAGTGCGCGCTGTTTAATTTGACCAATTAGTGCGCTTGGTGGTGTCTCTTCCTTACCCTCGCAGTGAAGTTCTGTTTTTTCTCCTACATTCGAGAGGGACCCTCCCCCTTGCAGTCTAGGCCTCGAAATCTTTGTTTTTGTTTTGTTTTCTAACTTTAGGATCAGAGAAGAAGCTAAGTCTTTTAGCTGGATCTTGTAAGAATATATCCACGTGGGGTCCAACTCTAGTAGATATCAATCCACCAGCATTTTTTATATTGTTAAGTTTAGCATTTCAAAATATTCTAATTCAAAAACCTCAGTTTTGTTTGCTCTTGACTCTAAATCCGCACATACCAGCAAGTCTTATTAAACATCACCAAGGATAAACTTGCGATCCTTACGCTCAATTGTCAAAGTCTGAGGGCTCACCAAACAGATTTCGACGTTATTTGACAAAATTGTTCGTTTCTCATGTTGGCAGAGACGTGGTTAGATAAGGACGAGCGTGTTTCGATATCTGACTTCGATTGTTGCGTACAGTTTAAACAACCGGGCCACAGAGCAGCTGGTATTGCGATCTATCGCAAAAAGAACAACTCACATGTTGTGGCTCCTCATATGGATATTACTTATCGTCAAACAAGTGGATTGGTATTGTTACTCAAGATATTGGGGGCATATGTGTGGTAGAATGCTTATTTGAAAATGGACAAACCGTGGTTTTGGTGGTCGTATACATTTCTCCGATTCAAACGGTTCAAAAAATTAAAGATTTCCGGCATTTTTTTTACCATATACCGAAGGTGGTTTTGCTCTTTTTTCTTAAAAAAAACTATCAGTCGCTTTCCATGATTTTCAGTGGTGATTTTAAAGTTAACTTCAGTTTGCCAGAAGCTTAGCCGCTCATAGCTTTTCTGAAAGATGAACTCAAGCTCGTCATGAACACAAATCGAAATGTTTCGACAACTAACAATGGTACTGTTATTGACGCTGTTTTTCTACGATTTTTAAAATAGTTTGAAGTCACAAGTATATGTGTCATATTTTAGTTTTCATAAATCTATTGTCTCCGCTCTTCCCCAAATTGAACAAGAATAATTATTTTTGATAAAAAATTGCATTACTCCTTGTGTTAATGAAATAAAATTTTCATTAAAGATATAAATATTTGATAGAAAATTATTTCGAATCATACTCGATTCTTTTTTTTCCTTCAGGATTTAAGTTGCTATTGCGAATTTACCGCGATAACATGTCAGATGTTACACATCGTATGCGACTACTGTGAGGCTTGTTTCTTTTTTTTTATTCTGTACCGTAATACTATGTGGAATTAAAAAAGCTTTTTTTTCTATTTTATTCAATTATAGAAAGCTTTTTTCCTCGTTATAATTACTTTTAAACTTTAGACGCCTTAATTAGCAGAAGTTCCCTTTGAAGTGCGAAGCAGCAAAAAAGGGACACAAAAAACAATCATTTGCTTAACTTCTTTGGAAACTTGAAATATGCGCCTACTTTAAATTCAGTTACATTTTCTCGAATAAACGTTTTACGTAGTGCTTAAATTAAAAGTTTGAACAGTAAACTTATTGTGATCATAAAGGTTTTAAACTTTTTTTCCTTTTTTGAAATAAAAATACTCATTTTCAGCGATAAATGAATATTAATTAGCAAGTTTTTGGAAACTGGAAAGTAAATGTTTTATTTATAAAATGAAAAGAAGAGATGATTAAAAAAAAACTGAGAAAATTTGTTTGTTGAAAGTAAACGGAATTGATATTAAGGAAAAATAAATGAATGGCTTAAAGTTTTGAATTGATTTTTTCTATACTAAATTTATTTTTGAATTTTTCATTTTGAGTTATTCTCTATGCACTAGTGTTGACTATTTTGTATTAAAAATTCTTATGATATTTTTAAATTTAATTTAATATTATTTTCCTGATTTTGAAGATACTATTTCAAAAATATTTAAAACATTACTTGTTCCTTTATGTTCTTGAATTTTTAATGTCACTTATTAAAGCAAAATGTTTCATTTACAGTTAGTTTATTTTTCATTTACTTATTAAAAAGTATTAGATTACTTAACTAAATATCAGTTGAAAAAGACTTGACCTCAATATCTTTCGATTACTCCTAGATACTGAATACTATTTCTCAGCTTATTCTCCATCCCCTCTAGTTTCCATGCTATTACATTAAAAGACTGAGACAGGACAAAGTTTCCTTATCATTGCTTAATGTAAGGTTGGTTTGGATAGTTTCCTTATTGTTACACTGAAAGACTGAGACAGGGCAAAATCCTTATAAATGTAAAGTAAGCTTGGATTAAATCAATTGCAAAATTCTTTTACCTAGTATGCCAAGTTCGTACGATTTAAGATACGATGGCATTGGTATATATATATATATAAATTGTGGTATATATATATATAAATATGTATATACGTAAAGTTAACATTTAAAAAAGGCCAGGTATTACTAGGGCACATGATGTTTGTTAAATTTAAATAAAAATATCCAATAAAAACTTAGAAGTTATTTTTTAACCTAAAAATTCTGTTTGAACTACATAATTGTAATTAAGGATAAGGGAAACCAAATAGTATTAAAACAATATCATTTATTTGTACCATATAACAAATAAAGATATTATGTTTTTTAAGTAAATACATCTAATAGATTTTAAGTGGAGCAGAATATCTTAAATTCTCAATGAGTTCGCAATATGCTTATTTTTGTAGAATAGTCACCAATGAAATTTCAGAAAAAATATGAAATTTATATACCCTTTTGTAAATTCGCTAAATGAACAGTTGATTAAAATTTTAAGAATAAAATGTGAATTTGGATTTTATTTGGAATTATTTTGAAATATTTAGAGAAAATAAAATAAATTTCTGAAAAGAAATTGGGTTATAAATATTTTTCAAAATTGCAAATACTCTTTAACTAAACTATTGTATTCACACATTACTATTTTTATTATTTTTTTTTTTTTGTAAAATCATAAAATATCACGCATACTTTCCCAAAAGATACTAAACATTAATACACTCATTAAAAAGACAACAAGACATTAAAATCCACAATATCTTAATAACTAACACGGTATGGCTCTTCTTTTGGAATTGCAATTACCTAATGCAAAGATTAATCAGGTTATTTCCTTGATTACATCGGTTATTTCGCTGTTTCTAAATGTGCCATTAAATGTGATCAGATTTGTTTTTCTAGAGGTAAAATATTAATTTAAATATCAATTTATATAAATGTAAATATATATATTCTAAGAAAAGGTTTTCATTTTAATAGCAAAACGTTTTATGGCAAGAAATTGCAAAAACAGGAAAAAAAAACTATTTCCGGGAAAAAAAACTTAGTTTTATTTATTGGAAGACATTTTGAAAGAAAGAAAAACATGATGTTTCGTAAATTTTTACGAAAAAAAGTTAAATATAATGTTATCTTGTAACCTTGCTTTAATAATGCGCAGCAAAGAATTGTTTTAATAATCCATGATTAAAAATCACCATTGCTTGGATGAAAACTGAATGTTGGATTAATATCTTTAAGAACAGTTAAAAAATAGGCATTAAATATGAAAAGAATCATACATATCTATGGACTTTGTTTTCCTTCATTTATTCCAAAGGTTTTTAAAGGAATAATGCAGTAATGTGTTTAATTTTTTTAATCCTTAGATATTGATAAAATTTTCTTATTTAATAAAAAACAGAATTTTTTTTTTCAAATAAGGGCGTTTCTGAAATTTTTTTTGAAATTTCTTATTTATCTTGAATGTTGGAAGTCTAAAAATTTCTGCACTGTCGAAATTAACTGTGCTTACATAATTGCATTTGTTCCAAATTAATTCGGGGTCCTGAATTGTAATTTTAATTTATATTTTTATATAATAATGTTGTCTAGTAAATTTTAAATTCATCTATAATGGCATATAATATAATAATTAATATCAAACACTAGTTTTTTTTTCTATTCTAAACACTGTTTTTTATTCCTTAGAACAATTAATAACTTTTTTTCATGCCATATATATAACTTTGAATGTTAGTTATTTTTTTCTAGTTATACGAAACCACTACGTTGATATATCGCTCCAAAAATTTTAGGGATTTTTTCTGATGTTTCAAAGAGAAGCCTTTAACAAAAGTTTCCACCAAAAAATTATAAAGTTTATTTTTGGTGAATTTTCCATGAAACTTTTTTTATTCACCTACAACGAATGGCGTTTCGTACACATCGCAATTCCCGCATTGTGCAGGGTCCCGGACTTAAAGAGACGAGAAGTCTGACTGACGCCAACTACATACCTTTTGTGAGATCCGGCTTGAGGCACAAAGCCTGACTTAGCAAGAGGGTCCAAATATCCTCCGTTATTCCACTGCCGTCAACGTATGGCAGAAGCTCATCGATTTACTTAAGAATATTGAAACAGTTATGGGTTTAAATGAGTGAGATAATATTAACATCGTAAGACTCAGCTACCTGAGGGCTTTTGGTGACGTACCTCATAATCTTTAACCATGGTAAAACACCGATACTCACTTCTCTTAACTTACACACCACGTGAACTGGAGAACGCTTCAGTCCCAGCATATTTAACGTGCATCAGCTCCTTCTACATGTTAGGTCATCAAACATATTGGACTTGAACTATTGACAAGCAGCCCACGAGTTCGTTACCTTGACCACAAGGCTACCATGGCCATATTTATGATTATTTTAAGATAATTAGTTAAGAAATAGCAAAGAATGAATTTGTTTTAAAAACTATATCTTTTAAATAGATCTTGATTAAAAGTAAAATTGTAGAAAAATGTGAGTAAAGAAATTTTCACTATCAATATGAATCATTTGTAGAATTAACAAAGTTTTTGTAATTGGAAAAATGTTGATAACAGACCAAGTTGAGTAATATAATTATTAAAAGCAAGGACTAAAGTTGTAAGGGTTTTTGTTTTTGTATGTTTTATGGGAAGCGATGCAGTTATAAGATTTCACAAATAAACTTGAAACAATTTCTAAGGTTAAATTTATTTTTTAATTTGATCATAATGCATGAACTGAAAAAAAAATATAACTTCCTTATATAAATCGCATTACATGGAAATCTTTTGATGACTTCCGGTTGAAGAAGATTAATAAGTAATTTCATTTTTTTTTTCTTTCTTACAAAAATAAGTAGTCAAGTTTATTTAAAAATAGTAGTCTTGATCAAATTAAGATAATAATTTTCAAGGATTTACATTAAAATTAGTATAGGAATTTATTGAATTTTTATTTTAATTCGTCATAAAGATATTTAATAAAATAATCAATTGATGACAAAATTATGCATTTATGCAAAAAAGGTAATTTTCTTCGATTAAAAACCTCCTAGAGCAGAAATTTCAATTGAGTTATAGTTTAATTGCTACTTTAAGTTGTTTATAAATGCTTTAACTAATGATAAGAATGCATTCTCTAAATCCTCTGATATCTTAACATTTTCTGAAAGCTTTCCTTGTCATTATCGAAACTCTAAGGAGAAATGATTTCGGCATTTATTAACCTCGTCATTCAATTCGACATCTGGCTTTGGCACATGGAATGCGAGAGCACGATAAGAACGCTAAGTATTAATTCGATTTCCTGTGCGTGCTTCAGCAAAGGCTTCGGTCTTTCATAGGGCACTTTGTTCATGGTCCGCGGGTTCCACTTAAGAATATCCCGAAGTTAAAGGATATTTAACAATAGTTTATGTTATTTCGTCAGAGAAAACATAAATATAAATCACAGCTACTTTATTTAGTCATAATTCATATTTTAAAATTATATAATTTTGATTGATTTGTGCCATTTCATTAGTTATGGACTTTCAAATAAGTTCTTAACATATACAAGAACGAAAAACTAAAGAATTATTTTAAGCAGATATGGTACCCTAAAAATCATTAAACTGTCAAAAAAGTTTTTATTGGCTTATTTGATACCCCGAATCTTTATAAATATGCCTGCAAAATTTAAAGCTTTACCTGCATTTTTCATTAAGTAATGGAACAATGTTTGATGCTAAACAGCAACTACCAAGCCTATATTTCAGATTATCTACTAGAAAAGAGCCTTATAAAAATAAATTAATTATTTTTCTAATGCGCATCAATGAGATTGATATTATACATGCAGTAATAAATCATTTTAAGAAAGAATTGTGCAATTCATGCAAAAGCTCTAGTTTGTGAATTATTTAGTGGAGATCATATGGATTTGGTCAAGATTTAAAAGGTGTGCATGCTTCTATGATATTATTATGAATGAAATTAAAACTTCAAAACGGATTCTCCCAAAGCACAAATACTAAATCTCATTTTGATAACTCAGATAATTAAAAATCTAATTCGCAAGAATAGAAAAACTCTCCCATTTTTATATATTTGTTTTTGGTGATAAATATATATCCCATTTGTGCGAGATTCAACACTTTTATTATTAAAATATTTTAAGATATTCATTTAAACAAATGCACATATACAGTTCTTAGATTTTGATGTATTTTACCTATAAATTGTTATTTGATTTTGCTTTTATTCCTGTACAAAATTTAACATGCGAAAGCTTTTAAAATCATGGAAATAAAAAATAAAGGCATAAACATTTTTTGTACATGTTGTGCATTAGCTCTGAGCATGGAATTAGCTCTGAAGTGTGTG
>BMAO01010220.1:0-41171 GCA_019973975.1 Trichonephila clavata
AGGGTTTTTTCAGGCATTGGATCGCATGTCTTTGGACGTGGAGGTTAGTCCGTCATGGTTCACCGTAATGCAGAGCACTTCGGGATCACTGCCATCCCTGGAAATGGTGGCAATAGACAACTCGATGGGCACTGGCTTGCCCTGGTGGTGAAAGACGTTGGCATGAGCAAAATAGACAGACATGTTGCTTTTTTTTTCTCTGAGAGAGAATGATGGCCTTATATATGCTCGAGGAGCGTGACGTCAACTAGCATTCCATGGGCCAAGGCCTTTTGATGCGAGCGTTCCACGTGCGGTTCCACAGCCCGTTTCCAGGGTTGAGGACACACCAGGCGCCAAGGAAGGTTTTCGTCTCGATGCATTTCCCAATCGTCCAACCACTTTAATAAACTCACGTACACATCCGCCAGGCGCGTGCAGTCCGTGAGATTCAACGTATAGGCCTCAACATTTTGAGGTTGATGGGCTTCCCAAACTCGGCGAGACGGGGGACGACCCAGTTGAAAGAATTTTAAATCTACTCCTGGGGGATCCCACGTCAAATCCAAATGACTCGTAAACACGACCACGGTTTTTCCAAACGACCGATGAACGTGCACACCAAAATTGGGCTCAAAAATGATAGTGTAAGGATAGTCTGGCTCGTAATACGTGACTCGATCTGGCCAGCGACCCAAATTTCCAAACACGATCGTTGTGCGATGTCGACACTGGTCCAATAAATGTTGTATCATTCTGACACAAAGAATGAGATTTGTTTTTTAAAAGATAATTTTTTTATTGATCATCTACAAGACAGATTCATGGGTTGAATCGCTTTAAATCCAATAGAGTGTTTGACACAAGAGGGGAGTTTGGGCATGGACAAGTCCAGGGGCTCCATCTCCAAATGTTTTTCAAAAGCATCCAGGAAGGCGATGAGCTCATTGTTTTCGTCAAAGAGAGAGGGGCCAGGTGGAGCACCTGGGGTTCTTGTCCATAGACGGACGACAGGAGCTGGTCGAGCAAAGCAGTATCTGGCTCTGGAATCTGCATAGGCTCTGAATAGAGTAGCTCAGGCTCCGGAATCTGCATAGGCTCTGCCACCATTTGCTTCTCCAGTGGATCGTTGAAAGGTTTTTTCCATTGTCTTCGAAAGCCATGCCCATCGTTTCGACTCCCTGCTTTTGTCAATGGGATTGCTGACTGTGTTGTAAGGGAGAAGAGCTACCCCATGATTGTGCAATTCACGTTTTATTGGAATCGATGGTGTTTCAAGAACAAGTGGTGCACGGTGAACCCACCGAAGCAAGATTGAAACAAATTTTAGAGAATGGAAAAGAATACTTACCCCGAGCCATGCATATGAAGGACGAAAATAGTAAACGTTTGCAAAGGATGTACAACCTGATCCAAAGTGGGTTTCCACGACATTCTTCATAACCTCCACCTCTAGTCATCCATAATGCCTGCTTCTAGCCAATCAAAAGCCACTTCCTGCTTCTCTTTCTTCTAAAAAGCAGGGCTCAGAAGCCCTCTGCATCACACGAGACAATGGATGCCGACAAAGCTTTTCAAGTCTACCTTGCCAAGTACCAAGAGGCCCATCTGGCCAATTACATCACGTTTATGATGCATTTTCACGCCCTATTACAGACTTTGACACCTTCCGAAGTGATTGCTCTCTACACCGTGAACCTTGGGGACCTTTTACACAAAGTGTTTCCGAATCACGAGCCCCACGACCTGCCCACGTTCGAGTGTCTCACGTATTCTGAACCCTCGGAACTGTACAGCGATTACCTAGAGCAGCAGGCTACCAAAGGAAACGGGGCTTTTATTCAAGCCCTGTGGACGGTCCTGGCCATACCCATGTGATATCGATTGGCGTATAAGGCTTGGAGGCGACACGGTCCTCAACAGTTGACCCCCTGGATTCTATTGGCTCAAGCCGTGTTGGATGGGTGTTACGCGTTGAAATGGCCTGAAAGCGTCTTCCAAGTGCCCGACACGTGTTCAATCTGCCTGAGTCCGATGCATTGCCAGAAAAGACACACTGTGGCCATGTATTTCACATGCGTTGCTTACTCCAACACCTGGAGGTGAGGAATACCTGTCCCCTCTGCAGGACACCCAACCCAATACGAGCACCGTAGAGGTGGAGAGGTTTCCCCCGAAAAATGGGAGATTGATTGCTGGAAAGGAGCATAGCTCGGGACCAGTTATCATTCTCCCATTTTTTTGGGCTACTCTCAATGACAAGGTTGGAAACTACAAGAAAAAAAACTTTCTTACCCACAAATTTTTTAGACTGGGTTTGAAAAGGGTCATTTTACAAGTCCTTCCCGGAACATTTTGTAAGATCCACAAAAAAGAATGTGAGGGTTTGAAATGAGGCAAGTTTGAAATATCTTTAAGGTGTTTGAAATATCTTTCAGAAGCAAATAAAATTTACAATCAATCTCTCTAAAAAAAATTTTTTTTATAGAGAGATGGAGTTTAAGAGCAAACTAAACGCAGCTCATCTTTTTCAAAATGACAGACACGGATGATTTGTTTAACCTGTTGTCAACACCTGGTTCACCTTTGCCATCCACTACAATGGCTTCTCCTTCTCATGAACCTTCTCAAGATGGGCTGAGAAATGCTGTCATTCCACAAAACTCTCGACGACGTCGTTTTAAACCTTATCGACGACCCCCTTATGCCTATCGATTTCTCCAGAACCATGCCCAAGTCTTTTTCCATACTCACGGTCTGGCCGTGTTGTGTCTCCGAGACCATGATTTCACGCTCACCAATGGTGTCGTCTCGTATGCCTTGGATCGGGTAGGTGCGAATGAATTGTTCAACTGTTTACATTATCTCAATGTCGGTACCCTTTGTGTGACCGACTCACGTTCCAAGCAAGAAATTAAAGACATTCAAGCGAGTTGGAGCTCTTTCAATCCTTTCAAACGAACCCCGTCATGCTCTTGAAATCCCATCCACGGGGAGAATGCCCCTTTTGCCACCAGACGCAATGTCATCGTTGGATTGCCGTGCAAGGCATGTGTGCCATTCTCCACCAACCTCTCAACCTTATTTTTCACTCGCATCCTGTCTGAAATTATAAAAGGAGGACTCGTGTCGACGCTTCTCCTCAGTTGCAGCATGGATGCCTTCCCCGAGCACCTTTCCTCCACCGTGGTGCCCGTGACGTTGCCCGAGAAACCTGATGCGTTGGAATATGCCGCTCGGCAGGGCCAAGTTCGAGCGGGCATCCTCTACCAAGAGCCCCACGCGAAACGAGTGTTTACATTATTTTGTAAAGTCATTGGCATCAAAAAAAGACTTTTATGGATAATTTCAAGTGTGCCGTGATGGAGGCCAAGCATGTCAACGGATTTAGACCCAACGATATCGTGGGAAAAAGTGTCCAAAAGCCTCTTGAAAAATCCAGATCGTTTGCTCAAAAATACCGACAAGAGGATGGTCTACATCTATGGCAACATGTTTTTTGTCAAAAAAGACTTTACCTTTGGTTTGAGAACGGTGCACCCCGGAGAGGTTCATTTCATTCAAACGACGCAGGTGCCCATGCTGCTGTATGAATTGCCCCCCTCCAGTCTCAAGTGCCGAGCCCAGCCCAATGTGGCGAGGAGGAATTTTGAGCCCTATGACCAAATGCTCTACCATCGGACCATCTTGGACCCCACACGGCGTATCCGATCCCAGCTGGAACCCAGTACTTGATGTTGACGGTTCAAAAAAGCAGCCTTTGGTCTGGACATTATCCCCGAATCCCTTCTCCCTCAGCTCCTTCAGAAGGGATTCCACTTGCGGGATTTCCGAAAAAAGAAAACTTTTGATAAAACCCCCTACAAGCTACCTCCTCCTACCCCGGCTCATGGACTGAAGCGACCATTGAAGGAGACGCGCCCACCCAAGAAACGAGGGCGCATCATGAGACCTGTGCACATTCCAGAACCTGTGTAGATTCCAGTCCCTGTGCAGATTCCAGAACCTGTGCAGATTCCAGTCCCTGTGCAGATTCCGGAACCAGAGCTACTCTATCCACAGCCTGTGCAGATTCCAGACCTTGAGCTACTCTATCCAGAACCTGTGCAGATTCCAGACCTTGAGCTACTCTATCCAGAACCTGTGCAGATTCCAGACCTTGAGCTACTCTATCCAGAACCTGTGCAGATTCCAGAGCCAGATACTGCTTTGCTCGACCAACTTCTGTCGTCCGTTATGGACAAGAACCCCAGGTGCTCCACCTGGTCCCCTCTCTCTTTGACGAAAACAATGAGCTCATCGCCTTCCTGGATGCTTTTGAAAAACATTTGGCGATGGAGCCCCTGGACTTGTCCATGCCCAAACTCCCCTCTTGTGTCAAACACTCTATTGAATTTAAAGCGATTCAACTCATGAATCTGTCTTGTAGATGATCAATAAAAAAATTATTTTTTAAAAAACAAGTCTCATTCTTTGTGTCAGAATGATACAACATTTATTGGACAAGTATCGACATCGCACGACGATCGTGTTTGGAAATTTGGGTCGCTGGCCAGATCGAGTCACGTATTACGAGCCAGACTATCCTTACACTATCATTTTTGAGCCCAATTTTGGTGTGCACGTTCCTCGGTCGTTTGGAAAAACCGTGGTCGTGTTTACGAGTCATTTGGATTTGACGTGGGATCCCCCAGGAGTAGATTTAAAATTCTTTCAACTGGGTCGTCCCCCGTCTCGCCGAGTTTGGGAAGCCCATCAACCTCAAAATGTTGAGGCCTATACGTTGAATCTCACGGACTGCACGCGCCTAGCGGATGTGTACGTGAGTTTATTAACGTGGTTGGACGATTGGGAAATGCATCGAGACGAAAACCTTCCTTGGCGCCTGGTGTGTCCCCAACCCTGGAAACGGGCTTTGGAACCGCACGTGGAACGCTCGCATCAAAAGGCCTTGGCCCATGGAATGCTAGTTGACGTCACGCTCCTCGAGCATATATAAGGCCATCATTCTCTCTCAGAGAAAAAAAAGCAACATGTCTGTCTATTTTGCTCATGCCAACGTCTTTCACCACCAGGGCAAGCCAGTGCCCATCGAGTTGTCTATTGCCACCATTTCCAGGGATGGCAGTGATCCCGAAGTGCTCTGCATTACGGTGAACCATGACGGACTAACCTCCACGTCCAAAGACATGCGATCCAATGCCTGAAAAAACCCTCGTCTTTGTCTGGTACGTCCCTTGCCCAAGAGTGTGCCTGTGGAATACCTACCCTATTGCGTGAGGGGCATGGTTGACCCAGGAGACCTCATAGTAGTGAAAAGCCAGAAGCAGCAAAATTTTTTTAAAGAGTTGGGACTCGTCACCGTGTTTTTGGAGATGCTGCCCAAATTCAACACCATTTGCGATGGCAGCTTTCCCAACCCCATGCATGAGGGTGTGCACGAGGATGTTTCTCATTGCACCATGCTGAAATCTTTTCAATTTGCAAAATATCTGCAGCAGTTTAACAAGCTACAGGCGGAATGGAATGACAAAGTTTCAGCTTTGATAGAGTGAAAAAAATGCCCATTGGCCCCCAAAAAAGGGGGGGACCGAGTCAAGTCGACTCCCCCCCCCCCTTTTTCGGTTAAGGAAGGTGCCAAGGTTGGAGAGCATCTCTTTAAAAAATTTGTACTTTTACCAACCTGATATGGACAGCCAATAGGAATCGATTCACGTGACCCACCAGAGTATAATAGGCGACCTTCTCTCCCAGAGTTCTCTCAAATGCAACATGCCTCCTCTAGCCTTTTTTGCTCATGCCAACGTGTTTCACCGTGGGGGTAAGCCTGTCCCCATCGAATTGTCTATTGCCACGATTCCAGAGAATGGAATGTATCCCAAAGTGATTTGCATCACCGTGGATCATTCCAATTTGAGGACGACCTCGAAAGATTGCCGGGCCAATCGTTTCATCAACGAACGTCTCAATCTCAAAAGCCACCTGCCTGGATCCGTGACCCTAGAATACCTGTCCTTTTGCGTCAGGGGTTAATTTTGTCACCTGGCGCAAAGAAATCGAGGCCTCATCGTGGTCAAGGGAAGCGACCAGCGCAAAATTTTTGAACAGCTGGGGTTGTTTACCATCAACTTGGAGACTCTACCAAAGTTCCAGGACCTACATGACCGTACTCTGCCAGATCACCTGCACGATGAGGTGCACGAGTATTATGATATATCCGAGTGCACTATGGTAAAGTCTTACCGTTTTGCTCGTTATCTGCAACATTTCAACAAGCTGCAGGCCGAATGTAAGAAACAAATGGCTGATTTAATAGAACTGGACTGAACCGAAAATATTGAACTGTAAATATTGAACTGTAAAAAATGCCCATGGGCCCAAAAAAAGGGGGACTGAGTCGACTCTTGTGTCGACTCGGTCCCCCTTTTTTTGGGTTAAGGAAGGTGCCAACGTTGGAGGGCCTCTCTTTTAAAACTTGTACTAAAACGATGCACAAAGATACATTAAAGATTAGTTTCAAGGTCGTCAACCAAGATGTCATAAAATACGTTAAAAGATTAGTTTCAAGGTTGAAAAGCGTCAACCAATAGAAATCGTTTCACGTGACCTCATTAGAATATAAAAGGTAAGCAGCCAGCAGCTAGAAATTAGATTGCTTCTGAATGCAGTCCAGTTCAGAAATTTGCTTTTTTTTTGTTAAAACTGTCAGGTTTGTATTGGATATTCCAAATCTGGCAGTTTTGACGGAAAAAGAATTTTCCTAGCAACAGGTAAATGTTAAATGTTTTTCGTTAAGACTGTCAGGATTTGGCGTAATGTTGGAAATTCCCAGATTCTGGCAGTCTTATCGGTAAATGTTTTTAGCCAAAATCTTCAAAATCCGAAAATTGGGGGACCGAGTGGCATGTCGACCATAAAAAATTGGAATCACCTGCTGGCTGCAAGTTGAGACCTCCTTGACACGCCAAGATTGAAAGACTTCATGTCGTGAGATGGCTCGTCCCCTTCCACACCCATATTGGAATGATTCTCCTGGTTTTCTCGACATACCAACGTTGCATTGTCTACATTTCGTGGGTCGCTGCTTTCAAGACACACCAAGCTTGAAGCATCTCCATTTCATTTTGGATCGCCCCCTGACATGCCTCCATTTCATTTGTGGATCGCCTCCTGACATGCCTCCATTTCATTTGTGGATCACCCCCCGTTTTAAATCATTCGTCTGGGATGGGCTGAAAATTTTTCTCGCGCCCATCAATAATATTTTTCGGAGGAAATTGAAATATTTTGCTCCTGACATTTGTAGTAGCACTTTCTGCATAATTTCCTGCACACTTTGGTTTGAGCTGAAAATGCAACATGAGGGTACAGGAATTATATAAAAAGAGCCATGTCAAGAGAAAAGGGGGAAACGAAACATGTAAAGAGAAATAGGTGTAAATGACAACAAAAATAGGACAAATGGGTACAGAAACGTAATAAAAAACAACAAAAATACCGTGGATGAAATACGTTTCATGCAAAAAAGACTTTGTTTCAAAAAAGGTCGTTTTCCGTTTCCAATCATTTTTTGAACGGGTCACGGTGCTCGACTATTTTTTCGACCGACTGTATACGCATTACAATATAAGAAGACTGCCTACAGTTCGGGTATTAGTCACATTTATAGTACGTTTTGATATTTTAATTATTAAGTGGTCTAAGTGGCAATTAGTTACATATCTACCTTTTAAAGTAGCATTAAGGTAGAAGATTGATAATACAAAGTGGGTCAATTATTATAAGTACTTCCCAAGAATGCGACTCTCGTCTCCTTGATTCTGCTAGCTAATCGGAAACATCTTATTTATTCTTGGGTACTTGAATTGTTTTTGAATTGATTTATTGATTGTTTTTGAGTTAATTAAAGAGCTGAATAAATAATTGAAAATTATCATGTCGAAACATTCTTCACTTATTCCTACACCTTTGGACAGGGAGGGGGGGGGGGGTTGAGATCATAGAATATATGAAGAAATAATTTAGGCTGAAATGTTTAAGATTAAAACAACATGCGTGACACATTACAACTTTTTGAAAATATATTGCAGACGATCTCTAACGATGAAATATAAAATCGTCTGCTGAATTTGAATCACAATAGATGATTCTAAGTTTTGCATTATAACTTATGGCACAACTAGGTAATGAATATGCAATATCCTTTCGTCTTGTTCAGTGATTGTCAACCACTGTGCCGCGGCACTTTTGTGTGCCGTCAAATTCATTTAAAATTATTAATTATACTCTGTGAAAAAATAAAGTCTTGAACCAAATGATCCAACCGTTTTATAGAAATAAACTTAGGGTATTCGTGGAATATTTAACTTATCCTTTTTGAGATCATTGGATGTATAAAAAATTTTATTGGGTTCGTAGTTCAGTTGTAATAACAGATCCACATGTATTTTACTTAACTTTGAATGAAGAGGAAAAACTATTGTTACTCTCTAATAATAGAGATTTAATTTCAAAATATTTAGAACAGTCAATTAATTCATTTTGAATTAAAATAAGATGCGATTATCACAAAATAGCCAAAAAAAAAGCTATCGTGTCAAATAATGTACCAAGATTGGAGTGCATCTCCTTTAAAAACTTGTGCTGAATGAATAAAACCGTAAATGTTTTCGGAATACCACCAAGATTTCTTTCAAGGTTGGGTCAGTAAGCCCACAGGTTTCTGATTACACTGATATTTTTTTAAGATTGGAAAGTGTTAGTAAGACAATAAGTGTCTAGTTACACTGATATTTTTTCGAGGTTGGATAGCATCGGCCAATAAGAATCGATTCACGTGACTCATCAGAGTATGAAAGGTGAGCGATTAGCAGCCAGAGACATTCTTACTCATAGCTCATAATGGCCAGTATATGTACCCATCGAACTATCCACTGCCAACATCCCGGAGGATGGGAAAGATTCAGAGGTAATTTGAATCACCGTGGACCATTCCAATCTCATCTCTACATTCAAAAACTGCCGAACCAACAGGTACATCAACGGACGTCTCAGTCTGAAAGGGCACATCCCGAGATCCATGCCCCTGGAGTACCTGTCTTTTTGCGTGAGGGGTAAATTTTGTCACCTGGCCGAGGACACAGAGGCTTCATCGTCATAAAAGGATAGGACCAGCGAAATTTTTTTGTAAAGATGGAACTTTTACCATTAACCTGGAGACGCTGCCCAAATTCCAAGATTTCCATGACCGTGGCCTGCCTGACCACCTACATGATGATGTGCACGAATATTTCAACATTATATAGTGCACAACGGTGAAATTGTACCGGTTTACATGTTACCCGCAGCAGTTTAACAAGCTGTAGGCTGAATGTAACAAAAGATCTTGCGATTTATTTTGAGGGAGTGTTAAAAAACAATTATACCGAAGAAAGGGGGATTGAGTCAACACAAGAATCTATCCAGTCTTCCATTTTTCAAAATATACAATATGCCAACATAGGAATGCATCTTTTAAAATTTGTGCTGAAAATGTATTAAAAAATGCATTAAAAGATTACTTTCAATGTTGGAAAGCGTCAACCAATAGTAATCGCTTCACGTGACCCCACTAGAGTATAAGATGCGGCGCAGCGAATAACCAGCAGCCAGAAATTAGAATGTTTCTGAATGCAGCACGGTCAAAAATATTTTTCGTTAAGACTGTCAGGGTTGGGTTGCATTTGATATTCCAACTCTGGCAGTCTTAACAGAAAAAATTTTTTCATGGCAACAGGTGGATGCTGAATGTTTTTCGTTAAGACTGTCAGAATTCGAAGTGACTTTAAATATTCTCAGATTCCGGCAGTCTTACCGGTAAATGTTTTTAGCCAAAATCTTCAAATTCGAAAACTGGAGGATCTAGTCGTGTGTCTACTTGGTCCCCCTTTTTTCGGGTTAATTAATGCAGCAAGATAAGAATGCGTCTTTTTAAAAACTACATTCAAATAATACACCATAATTGGACTCATCTGTTAAAAGTATGGTGGAAGTGGAGTTGTGCTTTATGTGATCTCAGTACCTGTTTTCAAAACACATCAGGATTGGAAAGAGTCGGCTTTATGTCGTCTCAATAAGTCGGCTTATTCTAGTCTCAATCCCCTGTTTTTTTCCATTGAAATGCATAAATTTCATTTGTCACTAATACCTGTTTTCAAGACGCGTCAAGATTGAAATTCCTAAATTTTACTGGCTGAAAACCCCTGTTTCCAAAACACGCCAATACCTAAATTTCATTTGTCACTTATCCCTCTGAGTCGAATGAAAAATTTTCTCTCACCCATGAAATTTTGTTTTGGAGGAAACAGAAAAATTTGTAACAAGTATTCCTATTAACGCCTCGTACACACACCGTTTCATACTTTGGTTTAGTTTCAAAATGGAACATTTATATAAAAAGTATGTGAAAAATATACAATATTCATAGAAAAAGAACTGTTTAAAAAGAAAGGGTGGGAACGCGAAACATTTGTACAGAAACTTTTAAATAAAAATACCACAAATTTATCACGAAATGATAGTTTTCCAGTAAAGAATAACAAATGATTTGTTTCAAAAGAAGTCGTTTTCCATTTTCAATCATTTTTCGAAAGAGTCAATGTGCTCAACTATTTTTTCGACCGACTATTACAGTGACTTTCATTCCTTCTCACGGTATGAAATAAATAAAGTTTAATTCTTTAAATCAGTTCATGATAGTTGACTCATAATAAACGTAGGCTAATTGATCAATAAAGACAAATTATGATATATCAGTGTTTCTGATTAGTTATGGTTTCTGCACGTACCAACACGGTGAGTTGGAGTCGAATCTTTCAAGTGCGGAAATCTTTGAGTCACGTTCGCGCACTTTGGCAGCTTCAACACAAAATCTCAGCAGAGATTTCATAATTCTTATAAAATAAACTATGGCAAGCTTATATTTTGTAAAATTCCTTATTCGACGGGGATTTGTTGCAAAAGAGGGATTAACGTTGTAAAACTGAAAGACCGAAGCACACTTTATGTAGAGATATACAACTGTAGTACGAGAGAGAGACTTACTTCACTAGGAGCAGTGCCGGTTTATCCAGGGTCCGGAGCCTAGAAAAGCCCGAAAGGAACCCAGAAAAGCCTGGAAGGGCTCAGAAAAACTTAATGTTAACCAGATTTTTTGGTTATAAATTTCGATCCGCTAGTGCCAAGGGGTGCCTGTAGATCTTCTACGCCCAGGGCCCAAAATTAACTTAAATCGGTACTGACTAGGAGTGTAATTTCTAAATATGTACAGATATATCCTATTGGAGAAAATTTCGACAGTTGCACAGGTAATTCGTAGAGATGGGTTCATTTTGCACCCATTGACATGACAGTGATTGAACAAGAATAGTTTGAATGGTAAAGAGATTTCTCACATTTTGTCCCACAAGCATACTTGTTCCTGCGATAGGAGATCCTGCAGCCACAATTTGCTGCTTTTTCTCTGTCCGCTAATGAGATATCTTTCACATGTGATGGCATATTTAATATGTACAGTACTCATGCGTGGACCACACCTTCTCCACTTCTTATTGTACAAAAGGCTACCAAGAAAAGTACTTCAGGAATGTACGGACAGATGTAATTTATGACACTTTAACTGGATAGTATCTCTTAACAGCCCTTCTTAACGGACAGTGCTTCACCTTCTTGTGGAAAGTATTGATAGATTTACTACGAGTTGGGCCTGGAAATCAGCAAAGAATTATGTGGTTCAACTATGAAGGAGCACCAGCTCTTTGATAGAAATGTACAGATCTACTTGGACAATATTTCCATATTAACCCATTTGTTGGTCTTCCAGATGTCTTCATCCATCTTTTCTGGCAATTTAGCTCTTGAGATATGAAAAATACCGTGAAAGAGATGCAAATTTAATCATCAAATGACCCACGCCAGAATTATCTTCACAATTACTGGAATACGTGAAATATCAGAGAATGTTTTCCTTTATAAGATTCTATCCTTCTATAATGTTATGCCTGTATCACAGTTGCTTGTCTCTCATTTGTTCAATTTCTCTCTTTAACGTTTTCATTTATAAAGATCTTTTTTTCTTTCTCTTAAATATGAATATTTTTTGCGTTCCTTTTGATCACAAATTCGCCCTCTAGCGGCTTGTCATTTGCTTTTCACCCCACACTGCGTTTGGATGACGGATCAGACAGATTTTAAGCAAGTCTGACCGGCCGGCCGAAAGATTTGTATGTATTCTTGTGTGCTTGTGTCTGCACATGCAGTATTTTTTGAAAAAGAGAAAAGAAGTTGATTATTTCGTATTATGGCACCAAAAACTCGATTTGCTGATGGTATGTTGCGATTAATATTTACTGTTGTCTAATTTTTAGCTTTTAATGGTCAAATAATAATTATTTTATGTTATTTTTATATATCACTCTACATTTGCTTGCAATTGTAGTTATTTTTGTTTGTTTTCACAATTCTGCAGGATTTTAAAATATTTTTATATATTTTGTAGGAGAAAAGGTTTTGTGTTTTCATGGACCTCTGTTGTATGAAGCAAAGGTATGATTTTACATCTAAAAATGTTGACTTGAATGACTAATATGCACATGATAGCCTTAATTAGAAGCTTATTTCGTTGAATAAACTTCATATTTTTTTGTTGCTTTTGATTCTAATTTGTCTTTTATATTTATTAAAAATGCATCTCTATTAATCCACAAGAAAAATTTTCTAACATATGGGAAATTTTTTTCTCCATAATATTCAACATAATCGAATTTCTAATTCTCCATGTTTTTAAAGACGTCTGATAAAGATTAAGAGAAAAAAAGATATATAATTATATCACTGTTTAATAATCTCAAAGAATATATAATCATTGAGATATTTATATATATAATGTGTATATGGGGGTGTGTATGTATGTGTGTTTCTTTCTTAACATATTATTTATAATACAGTACCAATGATATTCTAACTTGCATCACAAACATGAGTTCAGTTATCACCAAATTATAAATATTTTACTGTTTCATCATTAGGCATGTTTAATCTAATTTTCTTATTAAGAAATGGGATTTGATACTTGTAAAATAAGGTTGGCAGGTTCTTTAAAGTAGAAAATCATAACAATGACAAAAATACTGAAATTTATTTGTCCTGTTTTTGTAGTTTAATTTCTTTGTATAAGATTCTAAAATTTGTCTAATTTTTGCTTTTATTTCTGCTTAGCATAGACAAATTTCTTAAGCTAAATTTACTAAAGTAATAATTTTCAAAACAATTAAAAGTTTTGAAAAGTGTAAGTTTTTTTTCCCCCTCTGGAGATGAGCACTTTGTAGATTTTGTCTCTTAACAAAAATATACCATAAAAAGTAACTTAAGTGTGTACAGTGATATACGCACTGGAAACTACACTAATGGCATTATAAGGTATTTTTCCTAAAATGAAAGTATATTTGTGATTTGTCAAAGCTATAAATAAATTTTCGGTAAACATTTACTGTACGGTCACCCTTGGCGACTTTTTCAAAATCTCGCCAAAATGGCGACTTCTTCTACGAACGAGATTTAAAGAAAACAGCGTAGTGAAAATGTTGCCTGCGTAAAAAAAATGACGGCAAAATCACTGAAAACGATACTCACACAGTCTTAGAAGAACATTTACTCTCTTTCATAATAAAATCAAAATTACTCTGACTCACCCACAAATAAACCTGAACTAAAATCTCATTCGATGTCATTCGACTCAATTAAAAAAAAAAACCTTTCCCACACTCCTTTTGACGTCATGCATTTGTCCTTTCACCTTAGATTTACACCTCCACTTATATCGTGCCTTTCAACCAATTTCATATCCTTACCACATTTACAACACTCATATCTATCCGCAATGAAACCCGCTTTCATACAAAATTCAAACGTTTCCTTCCCTTTTCTAATCCATACAAATACCTTAAATTAACATTCTCATCAAACCACATAACATCATTCTCACAAAACATTCTCGCACTTACCTCGGACATTCCCCATGCAACAGACATCACAAAAAGAATGCGGTAGCTGAAGACTAAAAAAACACAAGTACAACGTGGTCGAATGAAAAGTTAAATAATGGCGGCTACATTCTGTTGTCCAATAGGGTTACTGTAATTACTTGTCGGGTCGGATTGGGGTTGCCATATAAAAAGGTTTATCGTCAATTTAAAAAATCGCGCCAAGGGTGACCGTACAGTTAATCTCTTCCAAATTTTCAAACCTAAATATATTGTGTGTGTGTGTCTTTGGAGTTAGTGTAAATTTTAAATTAATATTTAAGACATTTTCTGAAAATCATGGGAATTGTATGTTGCTTCATAAAGCGAAACAAGTAAATATAAAATTTAAAAAAAAGTGTCACATGGAACTACTTGTATCCAAAATATAAGTCATCCAGATAATTTGAAATTGGTTATGGTTTTATTTTTTTATTGCACGAGTTCAGTGGTTAAAGTGTGGCTTGGCACTGTTATTTTCATGTGGCGACCAAAATCGATCACCAAGCTACTTCACTTAGCGATAGGTGTTCGGAAGCCAGAATGAATTCGTTATCTCACCATGATATTTGTATAAAAATTGCCAAATCCAAAGGGCTCCCCATATTACATTTGAACTGAGATCATTATATTGATACTGGTGTTTTTATATTATGAAAATGTTTGAAATGCGTGCAGGGTAAAAGTTAACTGCTCTGTATTGATTCATCTTAACTAGTTAAAATGGCACTTGTAATCATGATGCTATGTTTAACATGGGTTAAGTTTTATTTACATAGAATCTTTACTGTAACATAACAATCAACCTATATTGAATTTTTAAAAGATTGCATTTGAAAATTTCTATAACTTAAGAATGGTTTTTGAAAGAGATTAAAAATTAAAAATGTATGATTAAAAATTAGATTTCAAATACATTTTTTATTATGTATTGAAATATTTTTTAATGTATGAAGTATCAAGTTATGCACAAAAATTCAACTGAAGTATGAAAATAAAATATAAATAAATGTATTATAAAGATGTTTCAAGTACATTTTTTTAATAATGTGTATGTTTTGAAATATTTTTCAGTGCATGAAGTGTCAAGCTAAAGATAAATCTGTAAAGTATTTAGTACATTATAGTGGCTGGAACAAAAAGTAAATATATATTTAATGTTTCTAATTTCTTCACAATTTTTAAATTGTATTAATTTTATTACAAATAAAAAAAACTGGTATGATAATTTTTGCTTTTTTTTTGCTATTACAGTTGGGACGAATGGGTTCCAGAAAGTAGAGTTTTGAGATATAACGAAGCAAATTTGCAGAGACAAAAAGACTTACTAGCTGCTCACAAGTAAGAATTATTGGGAACTAGTTTGATATCCTGGATCTAGGTGCCAAACGCTGCTTGGTGTGTTAAAGAATCGCGTCACGCAGCACATGTCTTTGGAATAGAATCCAAGGTGGCGGTGTAGTGGCAAGAGATCGTCAGGAAAATAATTGTAACGAACTTTTGAAATACAGTAAAATCTATTTCAAATGAAGAATTTAGGAAGAGATTGAGAATAACCAAGATCAATAAAAAATGAATGTCAATATAATCTAAAAAAATATTTACTAATAGTAATATTATGCGATACATAATAAATGATCTTATAATATAATTTTAAAGTAATTATTATATATAACATTCATGTAATTTTGTATAGTAATAATTATTATATATTCATATAGTATGATTTAACAATAATTATTTTATGTAATATAATTTAATAGTAATTATAAAAAAGAGTAACCACATTGTATTGTAATAAGCATACATAATTATAAATAAATAACAAAAAATAATCATGAATGAACAACATCATAATGAATAAATAACATAAGAATACAAATAAATAACATAATTATAAATAACATATTTAATAATTATTAGAAATTAATTAAAAACAGTTTTTACAAATAACGAATATTTTGATTATCACATATAATAATTGTATTTTTATATTATATTATTAATAAAATAATTACATAATGTATATTAAAATTAATAATCAATATCAAATAAAAAGTACTGCAAACATGCAACGTTCCAAAAACTGCAAGTTCCTTCAACGAATTTCATCGAACAAGGAACACTAAAAAACATTTTTAAAAGGTAAAATAAAATGAAAATGGACGATATATATTTATAGCAATAATTAAAAGTACAACACTCGTTCTTTTAAAAAAAATATCCTAGTACGCACTTATGTTAGAAATATCTGTATTCAAAAATAGCACTAAATAAAACAGAAGACTAGTTTTTTTGTGTGCAAGATAGAGCAAATGCAATTAAAATGGTTAAATTGTTAAAGAAATTGAATTAAAATCGTCTTAAATTAAAAGGGTTACCACGAGAAAAAGCCAATAAAAATTATTTCTAATATATGTTATCCCAATGGCAACCACATTGCCAGATGTTAAAATATCAAGGTAATCAAATTGTAATGTTATCGCCCATCCTTGGCAAACGTATACAAAAACTTAGCACGGAACCCAGGATGTCAAACTAGCACGAATTATTGAATTTTTTTGTATTTTAATGTAGCAATAAGGAATGTTAATTTTAACTGCCTTCATCTAATGTTAAGGAATGAGGCCATTACTTGGAGTACTTTTTGGTATCAAAAAAAGTTTTTGCTGTTAACTATCAAATTTTTGCTTTCCTAATTTATAAAGAGCAGTGTATCTGATTTTATAATTTTTGTTTGATTTGTTGTATATGATTGTAAGATATCTGTTAGCATAAAAAAGGTATTCTGAGAATGCAAATTTTTTTTAACTTGAATATTTCTGGTTTCTTATTTGTTTAATCTATCAGTGGAGCACAAACTGTTTTTATTTTCAATCCAACATTTTGTCTAAAATTTTGTCATGACTTATTGATTGGAATACACTTTTTTAGTTGTCAAAGTTAAAGTAGTTAAAACAAGACCTTTCTACGATTTTGACTTATTTTTCTGCTCTGAGAATTCTGAATGAAATGCATAATTTTAGGAAGCAATGGTTTTATTTATAAGTATGATGATGAATATTTGTTTAGTAAAAAAACTTTACATCATAACAGTTCAAAGTAAAATATTAACTTGCAAAGAACTCTCAATTTCTTTTAAGTTCAAATCTGTATTAGAAATATCTCAAGTTATAAGTAATCTTTGGATTCAGTGGAGATTGGCATTATGTTTTAATGTAGCTAATTGTGGAAAGCTGTTTTCCCTTCAGTAGATTTTCAACTGAATGAAAACAGTAATAACCTTTTTCGGCAGATTGGCATACTAGTTTGCAATCCATGGGCAAAATGTATTTATTTTTTAACGGGCTGCATGCTAGCAACTAAGCCTTTGCAGACACAGTAAGTTCCCAAATGTGAGAGCCATTTTAGTGGTGGCACCATCTAGTCGCGGCTCTTGCTACCAAACTTAGATGCTTGAATTAATTTTATTCAAGCTCTCGTCAGATGCTAAATATTGCTGTGATTTAATTTTGTTGAGAGTACCAGAGCCAAATTGATACTGAAGGGTCTTTTACATGCAACATAATCATATGACATGCATGCTGACGATTTTCACATCCAAAAAATTTATCGACTCCAGCCAGAGTCGAACCCAACCCTGAGCTTACAAAAGGGGCACACTACCTGTAAACCATTGGAACTGATATCTAAAATTTCTTGCAAGTCTGATGTCGGTCAAGGGCACAGTGTTTCATCACTTGAAACATCAATTTGCTGTTCTTTTTCATTGGAAGGAATATAAGAATTTAAAATATCAAGCGATTAAATAAGAAATTAACTAATAGGATTAAATAGGAACATAAAATAGGAATCATTCAAAGGAATATGAAATTTACGATGGGGGAAAGGGGAAAATATTTTGAACCTTTTTTCTAAAGTTTTCTTCAAATTTCGTCCAATGATGGGTGCATCCTATGATGTTTTAAATCATAAATCTATTTATCTCTATACATGTATTAAATTCTGAAAAGTACTGAGTATGTTTTTTTTGTTCTTGCCAAAATATCAGAGCTTATTATTTAAGGCTTCATTTTTAGTCATCAGTATCAAAATACTTGCACTCTTAAAATTTAACTTAATTTTAAATTACATGTTTGACATATCTGAAAAGTGTAACTGAGTTTTCTATGCCAATCTTCAGTAATAAATACACTTGTTAAAATATAGCTTTACCAGAAAAAAAAATTGTATGTTTGAAATAAAAAAAAAAGTAGCACAAAATTTTGCGCTATCCGATATTGTTATGTTTTACTAATATCTCATTCATAGAACCTATTTTATTACAGAGTATTGAAAAGATACAAATGTTTAGTCTGTTACTTTTAATGTAATTGATTACAATAAGTTCTTATAATATTTTTTGGAATTCTTCATCAATGTCAGTGTTAAAATGAAAAATATGCAATGATTATTATATGGAAAGCAATTTTCTTTATTAACCCTTTTAATCCTTATATTACTTGTTAATACTGCTGCATGATCTCTGCAAACCACAGCACAGTATGTTCAGCTAAAGCATTTGTTTCAAAATAATCGGTAATAATATTGGATACTTTCCTTCCATTTGTGCTTTTCCTTCTGTCTTTTGAAATATCTTCAGAAACTTACTTGTACTAATATAAATGTAATGTATTAATATAAAATAACTTGCAGTAATTTAGTATTATTGGTGGTCCTTTATGTGTTGTAAAGAAAATGCAGAATAGTTTTGTATTTGATTTAACACAATTTTTACGTTATCTTATATCTTGGAAATTTGGCAAGAAACAGTATTTTTGTAAGGATTTCATCATTTATAAATTATATTATTTCTGTGCATTGATGTCATTTTAATCGCCAAAGCTCCAATGGCTTGTATTTTCAAATTTTTCTCTATCAAATATTAGGGTGGTCAGAATTTCTTTTTTTTTCTTTCCTTTTTCTATTTCAATAGCTTCTTAGAAAACATACTTTATACTTAGCTAATTAAAAAGGTAAAAAAAACAACAACTTGAAATGTTGGTTGGATTCTATTTTACTGTAAAGCATTATTTTTTGACCAACTGCATGAATTTTTGTCATATTGGATTTAAGTCTGATACAATCAATAGCACCATTCTCTCTTCCTCCTTTGTGAAAGGGAGGAACTGAATAAGGATTTTACCTTACATATTTATAAATAAATTCATTATTAGTATTCTATGATCAGTACTGTCTCATAGTTGCAGATTTTTTTAAAGTTATGCAATTCAAGTTATCAGAATTAATTGCTGAAAATTATATTCTTCTACAATTTTCTTATGAAAAAAAAATTAGTTAAAATGCATGTAGGTATTTTATCAGAATATGCTGCTTTCAATCAAAGAATTGTTATTAAAATTGAACTTTTTAATAAATTGAATTGGAAAAAATGTTCGATTTTTATAGATTGATTCTATTACATAATTATAAGAGAAGTTAGTTTCAAAAGCACAAAAATTTAGATTCATGAATAAAAGGTGGAAAAATGCAAATGCTCTGTGTATGCTGATTAAATAGAATAACTGCTCTTTCTGCAGAAACAAGTAGAAATCCATGTACTTCTATTATTTTTTGTAAATATGTAAAACACTATAGCTCTAATAAATTTTGTTTTTCATTTTCAGCAAGTTAAAAAAGATGAAAGGAGGAAAGGGTTCAAAGAAAGAACCATCTGATCGTGAAACCGCAGCTTTGCCCCCTCAAGAAAAAACTACAAAGCAAAAGAACAAAGATGGTATAATTTCTCTGATAATAATAAATTTTTCTTTAGAAAAAGGGATATTATTAATTCTGAATAATTTATGAGTTATATAAATGTATTATTTTTTCTTCCTTTCTTTATGAAAAATAATTTAGTATAAAAGTAAACTGGCTATAAAATTGTTGTATTCAGGACATATCAGTGTTTATACATGTAAATTTCTTTATATTATATACACATTTTTCTTAATGTGAAAAAAATATTTTCATGAAACCAATATGTATTGATATATATTTTAACCAAATATATCTTAAGAAATTGATATTTATTTATACAAATGCCAGATATTTAGCCCTTAAGCCATAGGTCTTGATCTTGCTTCCCAATACTTGTGAGCAATATAATTAATAGATAATTGTGCAGTGCATTAATCAGTATGCTCTCTATCCATGGATAGCTCCAGAGTTGCAAAGAGTACAGACTGGAGAGTCCTTGAGTCAAATTCTAAAAAGATGGGCATTCAAACAGTCACGTCCTATCAAAAGACAAAATAATGCAACTGCTACGAGCCAAGAAAAAATCTGGAATAACTAGCTTTGAAACTAGGAAGAGACTCCCAGGCATTTCCCTTAGTTTCATTTGGTAGATAGGAGGCAAACCTCCTCTTAAATTCTAATTTAATTAAAAGTTTTCTGATTTAAATCATATGGTTATTAGTGGTTTGTAGAATAGTCATTCCATTCTTTGCCAGGAAATTGGCTCTTTCATTTCCCTTGATTCCACAACGAGCAGGATTCCACTGCAAGACAATTGAGTCAACCAGAATGTTGAGAATCTTAAGAGGGGCTTCTAAATGTACTGAAAAGGTTAGGGTACTTTAACTTAATAAAATCACATTGTTTGGATATGAAACTTTTGTTGAGAACGTAAATTACTCATATAAATCCACCATAAAATGTAAAAATGTCAGAAATAGTCTAGAAAATTTTAAAATTACGAAAAATACATATATCTTTGCTTCCAAAATGCTCGAATGCCATGTTTGGCAAGCTTTATTGTAATGACTGCAGATGGCGCCACGTGTATGCAATCTACGTACAAAACTTTTAAAACATTACTTTAGAAGAAAAATTGAGCATAAACTGCTTAAATACACATTAATAATACTTTATTTTACGAAAAAGAATATTTTGCTACATGAATAATGATTTTAATCACTTCAGAAACACTAATTCTGCTTTTTTTATATGAAAGGGGGAGGGGGTAAGAGAATTAAAGTAACCCTAGACTACGTCATGAGATCACATCATTGTTAGGGAGGGGACCCTCTTCGTTGGAATAAAAGAAGGAAGTTCTGACAATTTGTCAGATGAAACAGTCAAGTGACCTTGAGATAAGGTTGACGAGGGAGGGGGGAAACACATGAACAGGATAGCTGTTTATTTCAGGGGGAGGCGATTGGAATCTATTTTGGGACTGAAAGGGGGTTATTGTGGGGAGTATACTTTCTTAGTGAGTGAAAGATTTGTAGAATTGTCATTTCAACCAGACAAGTTCCTCACACAAGCGTTTCGGATTCTCGAAGCGCACAATGTTGGACATAAAAAAGCTTTCTTAAAATTCCAGTGCTTCCATTAATTTCTTATATTTTTCCTTTCATACTATTTTTATTTCAAAGCACTTAATTTTTTGAATTTTTTACAATTTACTTTAACTTTTAAATACACTTCTACTATTTCAAATTTTTCTTTTTAATATTTTAATGCAATATGGGCTAAGACAAAGCCAAGTTTGTTTTGCTGCAAACTCAAAGCCCGAGATAGAAGGTGAAGTTTCCACATGGAAACAGGAATTCCACTAACGAATTCTACGTATAACTATCATTTGATGTTGAGGCACTGAAATTCATCAATTTGACTCATAGCAGCAGGTGGGTTCTGGACTGAAAGCTAATTTCTGCACAGAGTGGTGTCATCAATGGATGCTATGCACTGGGGCCCTAAAATAATCAAGAAAGAAAAAAATATACTCTTGCATATGAAAACTTAACAATATTCCTGTTGATGTCAATATGGTGAGATGTAAAATTTATCGTAAACATTATTATCATAGATATCTAAATTTCGACAATCTTCAAAATAATTCTTGATATTACAAAAATTTAGTTTTTTTTATTCGATTTCGGAAGCTCCCAAGAATCCCTACCTCAACTGGACTTTTTAGAAGATATAATTTAGAAGTGGACTTATATTAATAAAGTAGAGAAATTTTTATGAAGAAGCCTGGTTGTGTGTGTGTTATTTCAATAGCAACTCTAACAATAATGCGAATGTTTCAAAAAGCTTAATTCAGGCTCTGTAAAGAAAAATCCTAACTATATATACATAGAAAGAATATTACATAGAAGTATTTTCCATGAAAGAGAATGTTTTGAAAATGTAATTTTTCTTTCCGAAATTAAAGCAACTACGTCCAAATAGACTGCACTCTTAAAATTTCCCATTAGGAAAAAAGTTCAGTCATTATTAGATATATAAATTTTGAAGATAAAAGATTAACTATAAATGAGAATTTTTACAGGATTTATTAAAGTAATTTATGTGCCTGGAGCAGGATTAGCAAAAGAGAAAGAGAGAGATTAGTGTCACTCTATAAAGCAACAAGAGGGCTATTGATCACAAACCTCGTTATGTTCAACCTTGGTCGAGTAACGAGAATGACACCTGAGCTAGCATCCCTCTTTCCTAACTACCACATAAGTGGGAGGAATGGCCTCATCTACACGAAGGGTCTTTAGTGGATTTGGAGGGTCTTTAGTGGTCAACAGGATTTGAGCCCATGACACTCCAGACATGAACTTGTGACCATAACCACTAAGCTACTGCGCCCACCAGGAACAGCAAAAATTCTATTGAAAAGGTTAAGGGAGTCTGATAACCAATCAGTTTTTAATATATTTGAAGTTTTCTAAGAGTTGACAATCTCGATATTTGACAGTTTAGAGAGAGTGATTAGTTTAGCATTCATTTTAAAGCATTTTTCCATTCTTAAAAGTTTAATTAATTAAAAACTGGAAGGAGGGGTACCGCCCCCTCCCCTATTTGCCTAATGGTGGACCAACTCCCATTGTACAAATTATGCAACTCTATCACAGCTCAAATTGTAACACTGTAATTTCCTTGTATTATGTAGTTCATATGGTTTTTTCTTCATAATTGGCTGTAAAATTTGTAACACATCGTCACGTTTAACTATTTTTGCACATTCATGCAAAATGTCATAAAGCATCATAAATGTAAATTTGTCCAAACTGTGAGTTTGCTCCATTCTGTAAAAAAGATGTAGTTTCTTTTGTTAACTTCACCTTAAAAAAACCTTGAAATAAATTTATTACAGCATCATGATAAACTTTTTTATGTATATAAAGAGAGATATTTGGGAGAATAATCTGTTCGTTCAGTGAAAGGGCTATTAACTCTTACTACTAAAATCGTTTCTGTTCAGTTATGTTTTCGAGGTTTTTAATTTTTAAAGAGCAATATTTGTGTTTTTACACATAGTTAAAAACCTTAGAAGCTTTTTTTGTTTTCATTAATTTTTTCCTATTGAGAAATTGCTGGGCTCAAAACATTCTTGTGTTACTAAAAGACAATATTTGGAAGAGGTGGAATACTACTGAAAATTATGACTTAAAATCAGCCTTTTTTCAGCTGATACTACAATGAGACTTTATTGAATTCAAGTATTCCATATACAAGTATTGCAAATATAACTGAATTTATCTATGATATATATATTACAAAATGTATTATAATACTATAGCCAAATAATTTCAAGTCATGTAATAAAAATTCTTAGTAGATCCTTATTCAACAAAAGAAACATGCTTAACCAATTTCAAGTATGTGGGTCTAACAATTCAAAAATGGGATTCCCCCCCCCCCATAATTCCCTGTGACCTCTTGCAACCCTCCTTGGGGGGTTTATTTTCGTTTTAATGGAACTCTGTTCCATGAAAGGAACATGCCCACCAATTTTCAAGCAGGTAGGTATAATAGTTTAAAAAATGGAAATATTTATATCCATTATGCCCCTTAATCCCCCCAAATGAAACTTGTGGTTTAATTTTCGCAAAACTCATTTTGTAGCAGTTCTCTACTCTGCGAAAGGAATCTTTTACCAAACTTCAAAACTGTACGTCTAATAGTTTAAAAATGGGAATAATTATCTATAAAGCCCCTTGAGAACCCAGAAACCGCAACTTGGGGGGGACTGTTTTCACAAAACCCATTTTAGGAAATGTTCTGTATGAAAGGAATCTGCTTACCAAATTTGAAGACTGTGAGTATAATAAATTAAAAATGGAAAACAATTATCTAGAACGCCCCTTGAGCCCCATCAACGCCACCTGAGGTCAATTTTCAGAAAACACATTAAATTGCTGATCTTTACTCCATGAAAGGATTCTGCTTATCATATTTCAATAATGTACTTCCAGTAGTTTCAAAATGGAAACAATTATTTATAACGCCCCTTAACCTCCGTAAAGCCCCTTGCTGTTCGAATTTCGCAAAGTCCGTTCTTAGCGGATCTCTACTCCATAAAAAGAACATGTCTACCAATTTTCATGTCTGTAGGTTGAATAGTTCCGGTGATATCGTGATTAGTCAGTCAATCAGTGAGTGGGTGAGTCGCTTTTCTCCTTTATATATATATAGATAGATATATATATAACCCAAATTTGCTGGTCTTAATTCATTAACAGCTTTAGAAATCATAATAGGTCTCCTCTTTTTTAATACATTGACTCTTTTGGTTTCTTCCATTTTTATTACACTATATATATATACATAAATATATATATATATTGTCTCCCTCCACCACTTCTCTCTACAAAAATAAAACTTCGGAAATTATTCTTTTCCTCAAGTTTCAACTGAAGATATACTAAATTTTTCTTCAAAAAAATTAAACTCCCTTCCCTCTTCTTATCCTGATGGACTTTATTTTTGATATCCAAGACAACAATCATGAACATGCTTGTGAATTCACTGAAGAACTTCCTCTGTAAATCAATAATCTTATGAAGATGATTTCATGAAAAAATTGATAGGGAACATCAGATTTCAAAAGCGCACTACTGTTCTCCACACTGCTTCTCTGAGGAATTTAAGCTCGCAATCGTGTTACTAGAAAAAAAGATCAAGGCAGTAAAAATTTTTTAAAAAAACAGCCGATAACAAAAATGCACATATTTTTCCACCCCTTAATAATCGGCGACACTAAAAATAACATTATGAGAGTACAAACGCAGACTATATACAATAAATTTTCTGAAAACGTTGCACGTAGGAAATAAAAAAAAGGAAGCTTAGTTTGGAAATTAATTCAATGAATATAATAATTTAATTGAAGGCTGTGAAATTTGTGTCACATTTTCATGAGTATTGAAAACACTGGCGGAGCTGGTCCTTAGTGGACCCTGTATCATCCTTGAGGGCACTCTCTAAGGCCACCCCTGCGATTTTTTGCTTACACTTTTGGGTGCCCGCCGTCAAAGTTTGGGGCCCTGTATCATTGATACGTGGTAACTATGCCCCTGATTGGAAATAGCATTAATTTGTAAAACAAGAAAAATACTGTTAAAAAAGGACTGACAAAAAAATGCTCTAGTTAATATTTTCTAAGAAAAATGACATTTTCTTTTTAAAGATTCAAATTGAAACTTTATTTCCATAATAAGCATCCTTCTATGACAATTTCAAATACAATTTGTATCTAAGAGATATGAGCAGAAAGAAACTTATTAAAATTTCGCATATTTCTATCAAACAAAGAGAATTAGATCGATAAATAAATAAAGGTAACAAAGATAAATAAAACAAATATCCCCTAAAACTAAAAAAAAATACTTTTTCTAAATTTCAAATAAAGATCTACCAAATTCTACGTCAAAAAATTAAAAACCCCACCCATATTTCCTTTTCCTTCTTAATCTTATGGGCATTGTTTATGATACCTAAGACAATGTAGACGTATTTGTCAGGAGACAATTTGAATGTTTTCTTCCTTAAAATCCGGAGCCTTATAACGATGATTTTATAGAAAAGTTGAAATGAATTACACGATTTCTAAACTACAATAGGAAACGGTAAAATTCTACAATAGAATTCCCTCAAATGCTGTGCTCAAAGGCCTACCCTGAAATACAATAATTCATGTGATAGAATATCAAGTGCATTACACTTTATGAATGGGAAAAACTCACATAATAATTATACCCAAATTAAGCAAATATATCCTATGTTTTCCGACAAATCTAGACCGATTAGAGCCTCATCATTTATGCAAAAAAATGTATATTTGAGTAGATTCCAGAACTATATATACTTAGAAGTGCAATGCACATTTTGATACCGATCCACTAGCATGGCTTTCAAAAAACAAGATATCAATCATTGGCATGGCCAAGTAATTTTAGCGCATTTTTCACATGTTGTATTTTACAATAATGCAACTAATGAACTTTTTACTAACAGAAAGTAGTGTACTGTACCACTCCTCTAAATGTACTTCCCATTTTCAGGTTTCAAAAAAACTTTTCTCACTTTTAGTTTTCAAAAAAAATTTTCACACTTTTAGTTTAAAAAAAAATTATTTTCACTTTACACTATATCTCTTATTACTTTATCACTTTTAGTTTTCAAAAAAACTATTTTTGCTTCACACTATATATCCTATTACTTTACTGTTTAAAAAAAAGAATTAAATTAAAAAAGTAAAATCACAGCCTTTTATACTTGTTTTCTGAACTTTTTTGTGAAGATTTCCTCCAAAATGCAGGTAGATTTTTAAAAAAAAATTTTTTTGCAAACAATAAATTTACTAGGTAAAATTTGAGAAAATTTTGTTAAACTAGCGAAATTCAGGAAAATTTGGGAAAATTTAAATATGATTCGCCTCATCTAGGGCACGAATGCGACCAAATGCTGAAAACCCGAAGTCAATTGGTTGCTTATTGGCTGAGAAAAAGGTACGACAAAATATGGAACGAAGACGAAATTTGCGTCCTAATAGCGCTTTTGTTCCACTACGTGAAAAACACGCTAAAAATGTCTCCGCCCCTGATTTGGTGCAGCAGTGACAGAACTTTATTCAAACGTTTAAACTATTTGTAGAAAACTCTTTCACGTCCATTTCTTAACCCTCCCCCCTCTCTCCATTTGCTGACACGTTTTTCTTCTCGATCTGGTTCTTCAAAGAGCGCATGCACTCTCATACTGACTAAATCTGTCAATCATTTCTAAACCACACCCTGTTGCTATAGTAACGATAGGTTTCCAGAAAACAAGCTGTATCTTAATGACGTCATCCGAGTTGCAAACAACGCCATCTGTTGGATAAAGTAGATTTGTGAAATTTCGACAACGCTCTTAATACATTCATAAATTCATTCGGAAGTGCAAACTATATTGTTGGAGATTGCCTGCAAAGCAACTTTGCCATCGCAAAAAATAACTGCCCGTAAAAAAACTATTTTTTCGAGCACTTGATTGATCCAGAGCAATAAATATAGCCTCAACTTTGCCATAAAATTAGTAGTAGCTCTTCCTACTGCCTTATAGAATGCAAAATGGTTACAATAGATTCCAGCACCAGCTTCAGTACCTTGCTCAATCATGGATCCATTGATATAAATATGAGTCTAGAAATTGGATATCTTCTCTCAATAGTTTCATAAGCTATGGGCATCTCATTCTTATAAATTTTCTCATCACGTTGAAAATATACACAGAAGTCATTGTATTCTAGAGGACACAGTCATTGCATTCATTTCTCAAACAAGGTCTAGTAATAATTGATGACCAATTTGATTGAAACCCAGATGTGTCTTTTAAATTCTTTCATTGTTAAAATTGTAATTCCTCTAATTTTAATTATTTGGAAGCCTAAAAATTTTTTGAGACAAAATTGCAGCATTTTCACAAATGCCATGCATCACAGGAGAAATATTGTTTAAAGCTTCCATAGTCATTATGGGAGTGGATTTAACTGCACTTTTTATTAGACAAAGGATTGGTTTTGTAATCTTACCAAAGTGTCAACTCTACTGAGAGAAGCAGTCACCAAAACTTCATTACAATAATAAAATAATGCTTGAATGTTCATTTTTTATATGTATTTATGTTTTTTTTGTTACACCACCATTGGCAGACTTCCAGCCATTTCAAAATTGGAAGTCTCCTTTCTATTTTTTCCATTATATAAGAAATGTTTATTTCAATTCAGATGTGAATCAAGTTTGCATCTCATACGGGTAACATTGTTACTAACAGACTTTACTTCGTCATGATACAGTAGGTGGAGTAAAAACTACTGTCCATTCAAGGTAAAAAAATGGACAATTAATTTTGTCTAGGTTTTAAATTCATGTTATTATTCCTGTGGGAAAGGCCACCAGCATTCCCCTTCAAGATTCAGAGCCCATTCTTTGCTATATTGTAATACAATCCAAATGTTCAAAAGAACAAGGAAGCAAGGTAACACTATGATAGATTTAGCTTTAACCAGGGTGCACCATGAGGAGGTCTGTCATGTTACACCTCAAAAATTGTTATGTGTATTAAATGCTTTTTTAGTTGTATGTATGCATGTTTTTTTACTTTGAGTGATTTGTGATCAGTTTTTAAAATTTAAACTTTTTTAAATAGCTGCAACATCCACTTCCTCAGAAAGTCAAGCAGAAATGCAGAAAAAGAAACGATCACGAGCAGAACAAAATGTTGAAATGGTACAAAAATATTTTATTCACTCTGAAGATTATGTAAAGTATTATCAAACAGAAATTTGAAAATTGATTTTTTAAAAATGTTAGAATTTAAGGTACTTATCTAAATTGTAGTAAGTGATAAATGCCTTTTAATTATTTCATTTTTATGGACAGGCATTTAAATAATAAAGGGATATTTTAATGTAACAAAGAGAATTTTTAATGAATGGAGAAGTTTTAATGAAAATTGATTATATTGGTATTGAGTGATTTATTTTTTTGCACGGCTCATCCTGTGAGAATTGACAAATTTAGAAAATAGCTCTCTTCTTTGCAAATGGAAGATTTATGTGTTGTTTTAGGTAATAATAGGTATATTAATGCAAGCACAGTAAATTAATATAAAAAAAATGAAAACATCGGTGACTTTTTTTTTACAAATATAATTTTATTTTAAATAATGCTACCCTTTTCTTATTCCTCACATAGGATGGAATGTGGACAGATAGTTAATGTTATGGGAAAAGAAAGAAAAATTAGAAATGAGTTCAGCTGTACCAAGACTGATAAAACTCTAGAAAACTTAATTTTCATGACAAATATTATGAGGCCATGCTATAAACAAGATCTTAACTCAGATTTTCTTAAAAAGCGACTTATGTGTAAAAGCTACGTATATCTAAAAGCATCTTTAAATTCTTACTTTTGAATGCATGTGTGTGATAATTTTTTTAAAATTTAATATGAGCCATATAAAATGTTAGTTGTTTCACTCTTAATTGTATTAAAAAAATCAAAGCATTCTTATGTTATGAAATTATCAGTTTGTATGCTTTTCTAATAACTTCCTACAAAAGCTATATCATCTTTCAATATAAACATCAAAGCTGTTCTGTGGATCACCATCCATGGTGCAACACACAAAAAGGGCCAGTGTCTTCTAAACCAAATGTTTCCTACCACCTCAATTGGGATCCCAACTCCTCTAATTCTTTTTTTAAGGAATAAACAATTCTGTACTGCATAGATCTTCCTCTGTTTCAAGTGTTACATGGTCTAGTTGAAGATATTTAGTTTAGAATTTTACTTTCTTTCATATGAATATGAGTCCCATTGAGGGGTCTTATTTCAAAGTAATAAACAACATTTGGCTCTGAATCTTCAGTATAATTCAGTGTTGTGTTTTCTATACTAGGTACTAGTTTTCTAAATTCCTATGAAAACACTTTTTAGGATCTTGCATTCAAAAGCACCCAAAAATTCATACCATTTTCATGGTCTTGATGCAATTCTCCACAGCTTTAAGTCAAGTTTAACATAGTCCTGCTTTTTTTTTTTTTTTAAGTCAGGACAATATATTCCGGCTTAGACTTTGATACAAGTAATTTTTGTGGTGTGGCTTGCCTGTATCCCCAAACCCCAACCTGGAGGACCAGTCCCCTCATATAACCTCCAAAGATAGGTTGCCCAGCCATACGTCTGGATGCTGGATACCTTAATCATGATTTATGACATGCATGAGCTGCATAGGTATTATTATACCCAGTCAATCCATGGGTACACTAACAAGGATGTTTTCTGTGAAATTGTAGTATTTATCAGACTCTATGACTTTTATAAATCTAAGAAGCTATTTTGCCTTTTTAACAACATGTATATTTTTTCAAAGAGTATTGAGCTTTAAAGGGTGACAGAATTAGTAAAATTTATTTTTACTTATAATTAGATCAATGCATTCTCTTTTTTGGTACTTTCTTCGTCTTTTATGAAACTCAATTTACCAATTCAGTAATAATGTATGAAACTCAATCATTGTTCTTGTGTTATTATGTAATTCTTACTTATTTTGTCTTTCATTACACTGTTAAATATTCAAAAATGTAATAAAATCTGTTCAATATCTGTGTCTATTAAAGTCATCTGAGGTATTTTCAATATCCATTTGATACATTGTGGCATATTTCTTTTCCCACATTGTTGTTCAAAACTTAGAAAAAATGTCCATTATCCAGTTATGTCTGTGATTATCAATTTTAATAAGAGGATGAGATAGTAAGGAATTTTTGCACAGTTATTGTCATGAAAGGAAGTAAAACTAAATGAGTGACATCTAGCACCTGAAAAATGTACAGAGACGAAAGGGTGTCAAGTGATAGGACTTTAATAAAAAATTTTAAAAACTATAAATAATTCAATTTTTTTTAATATTTAGAATTTTTTTCATGTTTTATGAAAAATCAAGCAATTTTAAAGTAATATTGTTAAAGGGGATTAAATAATTTTTCTTATTTTGAAACTTTATAATAAAGCTTTATGATTGTATTTATAATAAATGTTGATTTTAATCAGAAGAGCCATATGTAAAGAAGAGTAAAATGTATGCTTTGAAAGGGTTTGATCCTTTTACGTATTTAATATCTGGAAATTTGATTTTTCCCCCCTTATTTATATTACTTTTTTATATTACTGCTTATATTTTAAAATTTATGAGAACTAAAGAAATGTTTATCTTCTTTATTAAAATAGGAAGAGGAATATACTCCAAAATTGGAAATAAAAGTGAAAATTCCTGAAGAGTTAAAAGTTTATCTTGCAGTTGATTGGATTTTTATTAATCATGAAGGCAAAGTAATATTCTTTCATTTAAACTATTCTATTTTCTAACATAAAATGAGTTATTTGTATAAAGAATGTTTTAAAGCAGAGGTTCCCAAACTTTTTTGCCTCATAGACCCCTTGACAGGTTTTTCGGTTTGGGGTACTTACCTAATATTAAATTTTTGCAAATTCATCAATTTAAATGAGTTTTTGACAGCAGGTATGGAGCTACTTTCTTTAAAAGATTTAAATTTTTAACTGTTAACTGAAGTATAGTGTTTAAAATTTAAGAAAATGTATGTTTATTTATTGAATTAAATTTATTTAATGCATAAAATAACTGAGCAAGAAACAAATGATTTTAGTGGGAGTAATTTATCTGGGGATGCAATAACAAATTTTCAATCTTTGGCTTTAATCTTTTCAGGTTTAAGCCTAAGTATCTCCTCGGTTAATAATGTCCAATCTTTTTTTGTTTGTTTTGGAGATTGGCAAGTGCTCTGTAACTCCTTCTCAAATGGAAAAACAATTAAAAACTTTTTCAGAATACTCCATAATTCGAGATAAATATCAGGTATGTCTTTTTAAAGCCAAAATTGCTGACGCACTTTTCTAAACTTTACCTTAAGATCTCCACTACTGCCTTTCCTGATCAGTTCCTCTTGTAGTATGGCATTTTTTTTTCAATGTAACCATATGAATTCATTGTCTACTGTGTTATAACGATAATCAAAACAATCTCAAACCTAGTTCCAAAATTAAGAAAAGGGCATTTAAATGTTGAACGTAGGTTAAAACGTCTTTTTTCCTGGTATATTATCTGTGACAATTGAGAAACTAGGAAAATTTGCGACGTCTATTATTAAACTCTGTTAGCTTAATTCTGGCACAAGAAAGGCTGAAATGTGGTCGTTTTAATAAAATTTATGCTGTCACCTTGTAACTGCAAATTAACCTCAATCAATTTAAATATTAATTCTATTAAATAAGTAAGTCTGATTTCCTCTTGATTAAATTTCCTTTTAAAATTAAAGTCGCTGTCTGGTTTAATGAGAGCCACTATCGTGGACCCCCATTTACACCTCATGGACCCCCGAATTATTTTTCCGCTGACGTGGACCCCTTACAGTTCGTCATAGACCCCTGGGGGACTATATAGACCACTTTGGGAATCACTGTTTTAAAGGCTTGTGACATGGACATGAGTATATAATGAGCAAGTAAGAGTAAGCAATTATAAAAGTTATTTCAATTCTGTTTTTATTAATATGATACCTACATTTGTCATTGTGAGAATTTAAAAAAATAAGGTTCTCAATTTAAAAAATAAAAAAAAACTTAAGGCTGTACATATAGTGGCGATGGTAAAAAAATAAAAACCCACTTAAAATATTCAGGTCATGTGGCCAAAATTAATTAGTGCACAGCTTATATATTATTTGTATATTTATTCAAAATAAGTATAAGAAGATGCTAAAAAAATTCATTTTTGATTCTCTGATGAATTGTGATTTGTCTGAAAATATGTTATAGGGAAACATTTAAAGTTGAATTAAAAATTTAGATTTGTAATATTTAAAAATAGATGATTAAAATTTTCAATAGTGAAGTCTTATAATTAGACAATCTGTCACTTATAAAATTATAACTTGCGTATTAATTCTTCGACCATGAATGTAAGTGAAATGACATGCATCTGCCAACTAAAAGCCAATTATTAAGTTGGTGATGATACTCAAAATTAACAATTGGCACTTTTTTCAGGTCACACTGTTTGACTGCATTTTTATTTATCAAAATTAGTCAATGAGACAGTTTGTAAATACCATAAAAGATAATTTAATATACAGATTACTTAATAAAATTTTTTGAAAAGTTGAATTAAATAATTCTAAGAAAGTGAACAAGAAAAAGTGCACTAAGAAAGTCCCCTTTCTTTAGTGCAACCGTTAAAACATAATAAATGTCATATATGCAAGTATTATAAATAATTCAATGAATAAGATTGCAATTAATTGAATTGAAACGAAATATTAAGCACAAAAATATTACAAAGATTTTGGAGAAAAAGTAGAAATTGTGTTTTTGTGTGAAATTCACAAAAATAGTAAAATAACTAATTATACTATTCAAAAATATGCATTGAAATTTGATTATTATTTTCAATATACTCAAACTCCAAATTTTAATGAAAAACAAGGTATATTTTATGTGTTAATCATCACTTTCCCCAATATAGTGTTCATCATTTTAATTAACATGAGGTAATCCACTGTAATTTCATTTGCTACATTTAGTCTGAATAGTAGGCAATAGTGAATGGTATTGCTTCATTTATATATATCATAAAAACCAAAGCATTTTAAAAGAAAAGTAAATAAAAGTTAAATTTTGAGTCAAAATGTTGCTTCTCTCTAACCATTAAGTTGTTTCATTAAAATTAGTATGTATATAAAGGTTTTGCCGGCACACTTCAAGTTTTTTCTTTCTTAATTCAACAGATTTCTTGTGTATTTTAATAGTGATTGTCTAGGTTTTTATATGCCCATTAGAATATGAAACCATTTTAATAAAAATTGTAGTTTTGAAAGAATTTTTCTTTAGAAAAAATTGTTATTCTTGTAGCCAATTATAATAATTGATGATGAATTAAAAATGCGAGTGTTACAATGTTCTAAGTACAAAAGTTCTTTTAATTATTTTGTCTATAATGATTAAATACTTTAATTTAAAATACAACACTGCTGTTTGTAAAAAATGCAACACCATGAAAGAATCATTAGAATTAAATGAACTTTGC
Organism: Trichonephila clavata; assembly: GCA_019973975.1. Taxonomy (NCBI): domain Eukaryota; kingdom Metazoa; phylum Arthropoda; class Arachnida; order Araneae; family Nephilidae; genus Trichonephila; species Trichonephila clavata. The sequence continues at coordinate 33,948 of BMAO01010220.1, forward strand.
AGCAAATATCAATTATAGGATGTTACGTAAAATAGTAAAGTTTCGGAGCCACCGCACATGCGTGACGTGTAGTGCCCTCTGAACTGATGATAAAAGTGTATAAATAGATGTTAGCACTACTTACCCTAAATATTCTTATCTTGGGCCATAATATATTTTCTTTCTCCAATATACATGTTTATCTTAATTTACTTTAGCATTTTTTAATTATTTTTAACATTAAAAGGATATTTCATTTTGCCGCTAATAAGGGGAGTTTAGAAGAAAAAAACGTTTTCAGTTATGCAAAGTATTTTTATTCAAATATCGGGAGGAATGACGTCATACGTGGATGATGTCGTTCTTACGTTAGCTGAACAGGTGTTTAGAAAAATTCGAATTACTCTCTTTTTTTTTTGACGGGAATAGCATCAGAGCTGCTTTGTAAAACTTGAATTGTATCAGAAAGGGAATGAGTAAATAATTATTTTATTTTGTCTTTCTTTTAACAATTAAAGAGCTACCATAATTTCTTTTTTTGTAAGTAACTTTTTCTTTTTTAAAAATTACTATTTGATTCAATTATTTTTATCGTTTAGCTGAAATAAAAAGAGTTTATTTCTTAATGACGTTTGTTCCTTTTTTTGACCACTTATTGTGCACTATGAATGATATGTGTTTTTCTTTTTAGCCATCTCTTACTTCAGCAAACGCTGCCCTGCCATAAATACTCTGCTAAATGCTTTTACCTACTAATGAGTTTTAATAACTCGTTGGCGTTTTATGGGTATTTAATTTAATATACGCCAACAATAGATGGTTGTACCAAGACGTTGAAAACAATTAATGATTATTTGTCAGTGGCAAATGCTTAGCGAGACCTAAGTATGCCTCCAACACGAAATAAGATGAAATTCCAACAACTTAAGACATTTGAATGGAGGAAGATTATCGGCCTTCGAATAGGAGCTCCTGTGCAACGGAACAGTTCCACAGTGATGAGAGTTTGGGAGCAGTGGACCGACGAGCATGAACAAGTCGAAAAACTGGCAGTGGACAACAGAAGGTGACGTCAGCGTGCGACGATTGATACCTGCTCTGCATGGTGGTGAATGACAGTACAGCTTCCTCCAAACAGTTGCCAGCAACATTGGTCAACTGCTACAGGTGTACTAATGTTGGCTTTGTCGACATCTGCTGCACCGTTGATTGCGTGCAAGGGTGCCTTTATACAGGATCCCCCTCACGGCAAACCACCGACAGCTGTGTCTGCAATGGGCTCATGAGCACAGAGCCTGGCAAGCTGATTAGCACCAAGCTCTCTTTTCAGATGAATCATGCTTCAATTTGTGGCACCATGGCCGCATTCATGTTAGAAGCTATGTTGGTGAACGCTGCCTTCCAGAGGGCGTTATGGAACAACATTTGGGCCTAACACCTAGAGTTATGGTTTGGGGTGCGATTTCGTATCATGGACGATCCAATTTACTATGAATTGAGGGTAATCTCTTTACAACAGGTACGTTCATGAAGTGCTACAGCCTGAAGTCGTTCCCTTCCTTCAAAGCATGCCTGGAGCTATCTTTCAGCAAGATAATGCACGCCCACATGTTGCAAAGACTTTTTGAGACTTCTGTTCAGCCAACACAAGCAACTTCTTCCTTGACTTGCTTATTCGCTGGATATATCGCCTATTGAGTACAAGTGGAATTTGGTTGGTCGGCGTCTCGCTCGTGATCTGCATTTTGCAGCTTCAAAAGACGAACTTTTAATGCGCATGCAAGCAATATGGAATCCTCTTCCACAGGCATATATTCAAAATATGTGTGACTCCATGCCACGTCGTATAGCAGCCTTTATTGCAACACGTGGTGGCTACACAAAAAACTGATTTCGGACACTTAATATTGTTTTTTTGCTTTGAAAATTTCGTCATTTATTTTTACTAATACAAGTCGTTTGTGCATTAAATTTCATTTAATTCTGATGATTCCTTCATGGTGTTGCATTTTTTACCAACAGCAGTTTATAAATGGATCTTTCAATTCTTTGGTTTTAAAATTTTCATTAATTTTTAAATTTTAATGTTTTTTTTTCAATGCTATTATGAGAATAGGCTCTCTTAAATATTTGATATATGTATAGTATTTAAAACTACATATATCACCCAAAACAGTGATACCTGTAATTTTGTGAAGATCTTTTTTTTATCACCTTTTGTTAATTTAATTTGAACCTTGCTTATGAAACAATGTAGTATTCATTCAGTTTTATTTTATACTTAAAAAATAATTTTTTACTATTATATCTTATTCTTTAGAATTTGATCATTACTATCAATTTGAATATTATGTAAAAGAATTAAATTTGTAATTAAATCAAAATTTTAGAACCTAAAAAAGTGTTATCAATCACTTCTGTGATTGATAACACTATTACATGCTAAAATAAAACTAAGTTTTTTTTAAGCATGTACTTAAACTTATTCATTCTTTTTGTCTTTATAATGTTATGAAATTCTAACAAATAATTCAAATATAATTTATTGGAAATCTCTATTTCTGTTGCAATTTCATTAAGTTTTCTCCCGTCTCTGCTTCTTCGTGTTAAAATGCTGATTGTAATACTCTGATGGAATAACCAAAAAAGTTATTGGGTTCCTAGCAAACTCGCTTGATATTGTTCTTAAGTTAAAGAATACTTCATATTTTTAAATATATTAGAATGAGTCTGAATACTTATGGAGTTTTTGGATTTTTAAAATTATGTTCCCTATTTTTTTTTTTTGTTTTTTTTGCATAATTTACAATATAGTGTTAAATATATAGTGTTATATGCATCTATTGGAAATGAAATTAAAGCTTTAAGTAAGTATAACTGAAGAATATGAGTCATCTATTGCATATAGCCCTCTTGCAGATTAAGCAAGTATACCTGTGAGAAATAATAAATCTTCAAGACTATAATGACTTAGCAATATGTTTTTAATAATTGTTTTTGTAATTCTTTGCAGATTTGACAATATTTCACTAATACTGCTATATCTACAATTGATTGCACCATGATATTTTGAAATGAGCAAAATTGGTTTTGAGTAGCTTTGTTTTAAATGTTCAAGTTAATGAAATAGCAATAAATATAATTATTATCTTTTAGTTGGTACAACTGCCTGCCCACACTCCAGTGGACACAATAATAGCTGATTACATCAAACAGAGATTATCAGTCAAAGGCATGACTCCAAACAAGTGAGTTATTTGGATTTTAGAAATCAAAACTTGCTGCATAATTACCTATTTTTCACAGTGTAACTTTCTGTCTCTTCTCATTTTTATAATACTTAATATCTTTTCTCTTCCCCATTAGAGAAACAGTTATTATCGAAACCACCAATGGTATAAGAGAATATTTCAATACAATGCTTGGAAATCTATTGCTTTACAATCCTGAAAAGTCTCAATATGTTGAGGTATGTTGTATTGCATTAATGTACTTTGACTTCTTAATTTTTCTTTTGTAATGCATCAATTTTCATACATTCCTTAAAATAATAACTTGATTCTTTCTTCTTATTATTATTATAGTTACTTGCAGAAAATCCAGATATGATACCTTCTCAGATTTATGGAGCTATCCATTTGCTGAGACTATTTAGTAAGTATGCAGTTTTCTTATTTTGTGTGCATGTGTATATATTAATAAATACGTAACATCTTTGTGATCACTTTGAATTTTGTTAAAAATAAAAAGTTAAATAATTTGATTAATTTGTATATCTATATTGAATTCCAAATCTTAATATACAGCAAAGTAATTAACACTCCTGAAATATACAGTATGCCTTACAAATATTTATTTTCAGTTAATTTGTTTGTGCAGCAGGTAGACAAAATTTTTACCTAATGTGTTATTTTGATTATTTTGAATGTCAGACCTTTGTTTGATATAGCTTGCCAGGAAAAATTTAGCAAAAAAGAAATTCATAAAATGGAGGTCTGACTGTACATGTGTGTTGTAATTATTATTGCATGTTACGCATTTATTTATATATTTTGAATGTATAAAGATTCAATTCGTGTTTCATTTTACTTTTGCCTAATTGCATTTGCTATTTAGGAAATATATTTGGAGAAGTGCCTTTTGATTTTCTATCCCTGTTAAATTCACAGTGTATAAATTAGAAAAATGAATTTCAAACTCTATAGTGTCTTTAATACTTATAGACTCTAAATGGGTTCTAAATTCAGCAACTTATTGTGTGCTTCCAGCAAAGGTTAATTTAAAGAATCAAAGATAAAACAATCTTAATGAAATTAAACAAATATTTCCAAGGATTTATAATAAACTTCTTAAATGGTGACTATTGAATCTGTGGTTAAATTGTTCTGTATGGAAGAATATTGTTAATATAGTGAAAGATAAAGAGAGAAAAAAATTCATAAACAGCATGTACAAATTACTGTGCCATTTTTTGATACCTTACTTAGTTCTGTAAAACTAGAAAAAATAGCCATTTGCACCTCTATGTGTGTACAACTATTTGTCTATTTGTTCACTGGATGAGGTTTTGTACAAAAGAACTGGAAATTGGAAATGATACAATGACAAGACAATATATGATTTATTTTGTGGTCAACAAGTCCAATTAAAGATACTTGCTATTAAAACTAAATAGATGGTTAAGCTTCAGATTTTGGTTCATGGGATGTTGATATATTAAAAGAGATCTTGTTATATATATATGTGTGCTAACTATGAATTTTTTCTTTTTCTTTTTGTAACTTGAAAGTATTTTTTATGATTCAAAGTTAAAGTTGTAATGTAAAATTATAAAGCATGATAGTTGTCTCCCTACTTCATCTGACAAAAAATAGTTAACTAGATCCCCCCCCCCTTTTTTTTTAAAAAAAAGTTAATAAAATTATTACCACTAGTCTTAAGTTAATTTTTTACAAACTTCTATAAAAGTTTTATTCACATTGGACATTTCTAAATGAAATCATTAAAATCATTCACTTCTTGATAACCTGCAAATAAGATTATTAAACTTACATGCAGTTGAGAAAGTTCTAGTGATTTTAATTGTATAATATGGAAAGAGTTTTTATTACAAGTAATGGTACTAAATGAGACGTGATGCTGATTTTGAAAACCCAAAATTGTGTTTTTATGTTGGGTTTTTTAAAACTGAAAATATGATACAAGGGAAATTACATGCAATTAATAAATATGTATTTACAAAGTAAAATAAATTTAGATTTTGAACACTGCATATATGACTTCCTGAATTGCAAAAAGGATTTAGTGTATCCACTTGTATTGGTTATTTTTACTGCATCAGCATGGCCATTTGAACAAAGCTAAAAAACAATTCAGTTGAAGCGATAATTGTATTAAATGATTGGCATTTTGTTTGGTTTACCCATTATAAAATATGGAAGACTATACTTTTTTTTTAAATATAGTAGAATTATGCAAAATTATGAGATCTAATTAATTTTATATAGATTTTTTTAGTTAGTATTATGTTAAAAATGGATAATCTTCCAGAACAAAAGAAAAATTAGTGTTTTCTTCACCTAATCATAATTGATAAATTATGAAACCATCACTTCTTATATTTGGTAGATGTAATAAATGGCTTTAAATAACTATAAAATAATTTTGGATTATTTACAAACCCAAAAAATTCTTCAGTTGGGATTTTCTAATAACTATTTTCAAATATATCATAAAGCAAGATATAATTTTCCTTTTTTTTTTAAAATTTATTTTTTGTATCAACTTTGGAATCTGTGCAGATGGAGTAATCATATAATAGAATAGACAGTTTTCAAATGATAACAGTGTTCAGAATCTTTTATTAATGTAATGTTCGTCCTGGAATATTTTGTGACATTTTGCTATAGAGAAAGTAGACAAAAACATAATACTTATATTCAATATGGTATCATCTTAATAGTAAAATAAATTGTATAATGAGAGATCTAAAAATATATGAAGGTTTGACACTAGTAATAAATACTTATCCTAAATTTATAGCATTATTTTCAGAAAATAAATATATATTCTGAATCATCAAAGGCAAGTCTTAAACAATTGAAAGTTAAAATAAATGTAAATTTTTATAATTTATTAAAAAATTATTATTAAACCATATTTTTTCATAATTTTATTTTCATTATATTTAATGAATAATTTATTTATAGACAAGGTCTTACTAAAGTCTGTTCTTTTAAATTTTTAAAACTGGTAGAGCTTAAGTATTGTTTTTAGTCCAATGGAGTCCTGAAAATTAATTCATTTGTAAAAGAAAGAATTAGTGTATGTGTATATGCATTGTAGCATAAAAATAAAAGGATCAAGACCCATAAAATTTAGCACATTGAAACTATGAGTGATGGTAGTACCTTTTATAGATATTTTGTTTTAAAAAATCAATTTTAGAATTTTTTAAACCTTATTTTGAAATTTTTCCTAGCTATGGTGATATGTCATGTCTCTGATAACAACAAATTATTCTTCATGTAGATTTTTAGAGATCCTAACTTATATAATTTTTATATTTATTTATTCATTTATTTTTTTATGGCAGAACTATAATTGTTTTTCAAATGAATAATCAGGAAGGTATTATTTCAACAGTTGCATTTTAATTTTGCAACAGGGTTTACTGCATTTTTTATGTAATTTCTTTAAAACTAAACCTGTTTCATTTTTTCCCTTCAGTAATCCCAAGTTAAATTTAATTGATGTATCTGTTTTAGATAAATTTTAACTTTAGTTAATATATGCATTGAACTATGTTTTGAATTATTAATATCTCTTATTTTATTATAAATAGCTTTTAATGTGTGTTTGATTTTTTTTTAAAAAAGTTTTTTTTTTTTGCCACATGTAATTGTTTAGTTCTAGTTTAAACATTCTTTTATAATTTTCAGTTAAGTCTTTTTGAATGAAAAGAGACTAGATAGTGATTATTTTAATTTAATACTATTTGTAGCTCAAATTGGTGCAGCAATGGCTTATACACAGATGGATGAAGATAGTATACCAAAAATTACAAATCATTTTTATGATTTTCAAAAGTAAGTATATCTGTATAATTTAATTTCATTTTTTAATATAAGTTTTATATTAAAAATCAATATTTAGATTTTTTTTTACTGCCTAATTTATAAATGACTAATTCTAGCATAATAAAGTAATTGCTTACTAATTTCCTATTTCTACCAGAGCAAAAAT